>CM028758.1:22914231-22948966 GCA_016801395.1 Leptodermis oblonga
TTGCCACAAGTGCTCAGGCCGTGGCCACTACATGCGGGATTGTCCAAATATCCGGAAGGTCTTGTTGGGACAAGATGGTGAGTATATTTCAGAGGAGGATGAAGAAGACCGAACCGTTGACCCTACAAAGGAGTTAACTGACAGCACTCTGTCAGAGCCTGTGGAGCAGTTCGAATTTCTTGGAGAAGATCCATCTCAGAACTTGGTTACTCGCACTCTGACTACAGCTGCTGTCCCGGACACGTCCCAGAGGACAAACATTTTCCATGCCCGCACCAAGGTAAATGGAAAGTTATGTGTTCTGATTATTGATGGAGGGAGTTGTACTAATGTTGCTAGTGAGTATATGGTTGATAAGCTGCACCTCCCTATCATCAATCATCCCCGTCCTTATCGGCTTCAATGGCTCGACAGCTCAGACGGCTACAGAGTCACCAAGCAGGTAAGCGTACCATACGCTATCGATAAGTTCGAATCCACGGTTTTATGTGATGTTCTGTCAATGGAGGCTTGTCACATTCTACTCGGACGACCATGGCTCTTTGACCTGAAGGCAACACATGATGGGGTCGCCAACACTTACTCGGTCTGCCAGGAGGGCAAGATCCACACATTCCTACCCATGCCACCGGCTGAAGTGCGATCAGAAGCTGTTCGTATGAAGGAGTCACTCGCTCAATGGGAAGCTGAAAGGCGCCAAGCGAAGGGTAAGGGGAAAGAATTGTTGTAAAGGGTAGTAAGGCGAACTCTGATAAGCCTGATCAGGACAAAGTTAGGAGTAGTTGTTTTGCTAGGGGAGAGATAGGTCAAGTGTTAGACAGCAATGATGATGTACTTGTTTTAGTATGTAAAGATAATTGCACTAACCCTGACGATATCCCTCGGGATATCCCTATGCAAGTCGTTTCTTTGTTGCAGGAAGAAGACAAACCGAAGGAGACAAAGAAGTTGCAAAGACAGTTCGACGAGCTTTTGGCTCACGATCAGAACTACTGCAAAGCACTGTTACCTGTTGTCTACGCTGCCAAAGAGATGTCAAAGGAGCTTGACGCCCGTGATGGCGATATACCTTTTCAGATCGTGTCAACAATTGGGCATCATGCTTACATGCTTACAGGTAAGTATGATCAATGTTTTGTGTTAATCTTCCTGACTTGTTTCTGTTTGTTTTCAGTGCCTTGGATTCGAGGACGAATCCTTTCCAACCGGGAGGGGATGATGAGGATATCCAGAGCTAGAACAGCACACATTATGAGTCAGAAAGATGGACGCCAAAAGGAAGCAAACGCCTTGGAGCAAAATGAAGGAAATGTTCAAATTGCAACTCTTTTAACCATTCTTGAAGAAGAGGCGCAATTCTCCACTTCCTAATAAAGAAGAAGGCTGTTTCTTGAAGTCTTGAAGATGCCGGAAGTTCTTGGGCTTTAAAGAAACAATTCATGAAGTCCCTACATTTTGGGCCGACCCAAACTCATGGAGACCAAGTCCACAAGTTTCGCCCAGCCCAAGAAGCCCACAAGAAGCCGCATGGACAGCCCACAAAGGAAGCCCACACGGCCTTAATTAGTTAGGGTCTTTTAAGTCACTTAAGTGTTCTTTTTACTCTTTTAGTTAGTTTCCAAAAAGGGTTCCTTCTTGATCTCTTTTGGGAGTAGGATTTTTATTCTTTCCTTATTGTTTTTAAGTGTAAATTCGGCTGCCTCTTAAAAAAAAGGGGATGAACGAAATTACCTTTTCTTTTTCTTACCAAATTCTACTTCTTTCCGGATTTGGTAAAGGAAATTAACCTCTTGGTTAATTTCCAATTCTTTTCCTATTTTCTTTCTTATTTTCGGCCACCCCTACACTATAAATAGGGCAGCCATGCATAATAATATTCAGAGTATTTCAGATCAAAAACTTAGTGTTTGAGATACCTCCTTTTATTGCTTTATGTATTTGCATGTCGTAGTTTACATAATTGCATGAACTTAGCTAATTAGGTCATTTGCTCTACCTAATTATTCGCATGTTCAAAACTCTTTTCTTGCACTTGGTTCGAATCTAAAACAAAAACAACTAGATTAGGTCTTTTTGTTTATTCTGAATTCGAAGGTAAGATAGAGTCTTATACGAGCTCGCCGCTTAATCACAAGGTCCTTGGCAACTTAATCCGCATGTGTACAACCGTCCACATCAAGAGGTGCAAATCATCCAGCATTAATCAAGAAGAAGGCTGTTTCTTGAAGTCAAAGATGCTGAAAGTTCTTGGACTTAAAAGAAACAAATTAATAAAGTTCCCTACAAATTGGGGCCGACCCAAAAACTCATGGACCAGCCCACAAGTTTTTGGCCAGCCCAGTTGAAGCATGAAGCGGCACGGCCCAATCCAAGGAGCAGCCCACACGGCCAATCAAGGAAAAAGCCCACACGTTTTAGGGAATTAGTTTTCAGAATTTTAATTAAGTCTTTTTAGTCTTTTAGTTAATTTCCAAAAAGGGTTTTTCTTATTCTTTTTGAAGTAGGATTATTATTATTCTTTAGTTATAATTTCGGCTGCAACCACAACAATCAGGTGAATCCGAAATTCTCTTTCCTTTCTTACCACTCTCCTACTTCTTTCAGGGTTTGGTAATTGTACAAGGAATTAACCTCTTGGTTAATTTCCAATTCTAATTCTTTTCCTTTTCTTTTTCTACTGATTTTCGGCCATCCTTACTCCTATTTAAAGGGGCCGAAACTTCAATAAAATTGAGAGTATTTCAGATCATAAACTTAGTGTTTGAGATACCTCCTTTTATTGCTTTATGTATTTGCATGTTGTAGTTTACATAATTGCATGAAACTTAGCCTTTTAGGTTCTTGCTCAACCTAATTGTTCGCATGTTTCACACCTCTTTTCTTGCACTTGGTTCGAATTCTCAAACAAACTGGTCAGGATAGTTTATCCCTTGTTTTATCAATTTGAACGTGAGTTAAAGGTTTTTAGAGCTTGTCACTTAATCACAAGGTCCTTGGCAACATTATCCGCATGTGTACAACCGTCCACATCAAAATCCATTGAAATGTCAGTCCAAGGTAAAGAAGGAATAGGCAAAGGCGTCTAAAGTCCATGGGGTTTAGATGTAGACTTAGCTTTCAAACAATTAATGCAACGAGTGCAAACATGTTATACATCTTTTCGCGTATGAGGCCAATAAAAATGTTCCTGTAACACTTCAAGTGTTTTATGCACACCAAAATGACCCATAAGACCCCCATTGTGAGCTTCACGAGCCAGTAATTCTCTAGCAGAACTACGAGGGATGCATAACCTATTTTCCCTAAACAGAAAACCATCCTGTCTATAGTACTTATGGAATGCACCAGATTCACATGCTTTATACAAATCCAAAAAATCACTATCAAAGCATATAAATCTTTTAGATATGTAAACCCTAGCAAAGAATGATCTAAACCAAAAGAACCATTTCATACCTGCGAGATAAAGCGTCAGCAACCAAATTATCTTTACCTTTCTTATACTTAATAATGTAAGGAAAAGATTCAATAAAGTTAACCCATTTAACATGACGTCTATTTAATTTATTCTGTCCCTTTAAGTGTTTTAGGGACTCTTGGTCACTGTGTACAACAAATTCCTTGGCCATTAAATAATGTGACCAAGTTTCAAACGCGCGGACCACTGCATAGAGCTCCTTATCGTAAGTTGGATAATTCAAGGCAGCCCCTTTTAACTTCTCACTGAAAAAGGTGACTGGCTTGCGTTCCTGCATTAAGATTGCGCCAATTCCAACCTGATGCATCACACATTAGTTCAAACACTTTATCAAAATTAGGTAATGCTAAAACAGGTGCATGAGTAAGATCATGCTTAAGAACAGTAAAGGCGTTTTCCTGAGCCTGCCCCCATACGAATGGAACATTCTTTTTGCACAAATCATTGAGAGGCGCTGCTTTAGTGGAAAAGTCCTTCACAAACCGTCGGTCAAATCCAGCCAAACCGTGGAAAGATCTCACCTGTGCGGCCGAGGTTGCTGTGGGCCACTCCCTAATGGCTTTCACCTTGGCGTCGTCAACTTTGACACCATCTTTAGAGACTACAAAACCGAGAAAAACAACTTCCGAACACAAAAAGTGCATTTCGTCATCTTGGCATACAATTGATTAGCACACAATTCAATCAAGACCAAGCGAAGATGCTCAACATGCGATTTTAAGTCTCTTGAATAGAACAGAATATCATCAAAATAAACCACAACAAATTTCCCTATGAACTTTCTAAGCACATGATTCATTAATCTCATAAAAGTACTAGGTGCATTTGTTAGGCCGAAGGGCATGACTAACCACTCATATAAACCAAATTTAGTTTTAAAAGCAGTTTTCCATTCATCCCCCTCCCTCATGCGAATTTGATGATAGCCCTGTGTAAGATCTATTTTAGTGTAAATTGTTGAACCATACAAATCTTCTAACATGTCATCAAGCCTAGGGATAGGATGCCTATACGTGATTGTTATCTTATTTACAGCTCTACAATCAACACACATTCTCCATGTACCATCTTTCTTAGGGACAAGAATTACAGGTACAGCACAAGGACTTAGACATTCCCTTACCTGACCATTCGCTAGCAGCTTGTCTATCTGCCTTTGCAACTCCTTTGTTTCCTCTGGATTGGCTTTGTAGGCAGGTCAATTTGGAATAGGTGCGCCAGGTATGAAGTCGATCTGATGTTCAATTCCACGCAGAGGTGGCAATCCCTGCGGCAGCTCTTCGGGAAAGACATCGTTGAATTCCTGCAACAAAGAATCAACTTCTATAGGGATATCCCGAGGGATATTGTCAGGGTTAGCACAATTATCTTTACATACTAAAACTAGTACATCAGCTTTGCTATCTAACACTTGTCCTATTTCCCCTACTGTAGCGAAACAGCTACCTTTAACTTCTTCCTGTGTAGGCTTATCAGAGTTCGCCTTACTACCCTTTACAAGTTCTTTCCCCTTACCCTTATCCAAGCACTTTTTAGCTTCCCACTGTGCGATGGCTTCCTTCATGCGAATTGCTTCGGATCGCACTTCATTGGGCGGCATAGGGAGGAACGTGTGGATCTTGCCCGCCTGGCAGACCGAGTAAGTGTTGGCGACTCCATCATGTGTTGCCTTCAGGTCAAAGAGCCATGGTTGTCCGAGTAGAATGTGACAAGCCTCCATTGGCAGAACATCACATAAAATAGTGGATTCGAACTTACCGATAGCGTATGGTACGCTTACCTGCTTGGTGACTCTGTAGCCGTCTGAGCTGTCAAGCCACTGTAGCCGATAAGGACGTGGATGATTGATAATAGGGAGCTTCAGCTTTTCAACCATATATTCGCTAGCTACATTCGTGCAACTCCCTCCATCAATTATCAAAACACACAACTTCCCATTTACCTTAGTTCTGGCGTGGAAGATGTTTGTCCGTTGAGATGTGTCCTGGACAACAGCTATAGTCAGAGTGCGAGTAACCAAGTTCTGATTGGGATCCTCCTCTATGAACTCGAATTGCTCCACTAGTGCAGACGGAGTTCTGTCAGTTAACTCCTGCAAGGGGTCAACAGGTTGATCATCTTCATCCTCTTCTGAAATATACTCACCATCTTGCCCCAATAAGACCTTCCGGATGTTAGGACAATCGCGCATGTAGTGGCCACGACCTGAGCATTTGTGGCAAGTGACATTGCTGATGGATTGCCGAGATGTTGATGGCGTTCTGGATTGGAATGAAGACGAGGTGGTGACGGGGACTATAGCCTTTCTGTCTGACGTGAACGGCTTCTTAGCTGGTAGAGAGTAGACCGGATTCTTTTTCCAAGCCGGTGGGACGCTGGTAGGCGTCCGGACGGGTGGAACTGTCTTCAGGTATTCCTCCATGACCCGAGCTTTGTGCAACATGTCCGTCAGAGTTGTCGCATTCTGAAGTTCAACAGCTAAAGCTATACCCCTATTTAGGCCATTAAGAAAACGAGCCATTGACGCAGCTTCGTCTTCCTGTACATTTGCCCTAATTTTGGCCATCTCTAACTTTCTATAATATGCGTCTACAGATAAAGAATCTTGTACAAGAGTATGTAATTTCCTATACAATTCTCTAAAATAATAATCAGGAACAAAAGTTCTACGCATAGCAGTAGTCAAATCAAACCAAGTTAGAGGCGGAGCAGGGGCACGCATGGGACGCGTATTCCTTCGCTGGTCCATCTGTTGATTCCACCAGACCAGGGCATAGTCCGTGAAATGTACCACCGCGAGAGGGACCTTCTTGTGCTCTGGGATCCATGCAGCTCGAAGATGCGCTCCATCTTCATCTCCCAGTCTAGATAATCCTCCGGATTCGTACCGCCGGCGAAGGGTGGAATAGTCGTTTTGCATTGACTAAGGCCTTCGAAAGATTTGTCAGCGGCATTGTTGTCAGGTGCGGCCATATCATCATCTGACTCTGTACGCCGTTGTTCTTGTTCAGTGCGTAGTTCAGTGACCTCCTCCATGAGGGTAGCAAATCGCGCAGAGAGTTGCGCTATTGCAGCCAGTATTTGCTCACTCCCCAAAGGGGCAGAAGCACCTCTTCCTGACATCGGTTAGAAACGAAAACCTGTCTGCTAAGAACAAGGAAAAATGAGTAGTAACCTTACCCCCTGTCCCCCAAGTGTATCCCACCTAACAGCTACACACAAACTGATGTGGACGGATGTACACATGCGGATGAAAGTTGCCAAGGACGTGTGATTAAGTAGCGAGCTCGTATAACCTCTTAGCTTACCCGAAAATAAGAGAAACAAAAAGAAGCTAACCTAAGCTAGTTTGTTTTATATTTTCGAACCAAGTGTAAGAAAAGAGTTTGAAACATGCGAATTAATTAGGTAGAGCAATTAACCTAATTAGCTAAGTTTCCTGCAATATGTAAACTACAACATGCAAATACATAAAGCAATAAAGGGATGGTACTCAAAACTAATAGTTTTATTATCTGAATACTCTGTCCTTTTATTGATGTGCGGCTGCCTATTTATAGGCTAAGGACAGATGAAAATATCACCTAAAAGAATAAGGAAAAGAAGTAGAATTGGAAATCAATCAAGAGATTGATTTCCTTTACAATACCAATCCCTGAAAGAAGTGGGGAATGGTGAAAGAAAACGGAAGTTTCGGTTTTCCCCTTAATCTTGGGGTAGCCGAAAATTACAAACTCAAAACAAGAAGGAAAACTAATTTTGAAACAAGAAGGAAACTAATAAACTAAGGGCAAAATAGGAAACATGCACAAATCCTTATTTTCCCCAAAACCCTAACCCTTAACTTCCAACCCTAACTAATTAAGCTTGGCCGTGTGGGCTTCCTTGGGCTTGGCCGATCCGAATTGTTGTGGAATGGTGATGAGGGCATCCAAAGTCAACAACATGCAACAAGTCAAACTACAAGTGATTCCGGAGAAGCTGAGGAGGAGGTTCGAGTTCTACACCGAGGCCCAACAATGCTTCAGGATCCAAGCACATATCAGAGGGATCCACTTGTAGACATCACTGGGCCCATGACCAGAAGCAGAGCGAAGAAGGTGCGAGAAGCTCTCAACAACCTTGTGCAAGCCTGCCATCAAGATGCCCAGCTGATTGTAGAAGCCCACGCCTTGGAGCAAAATGGAGGAAATGTGCAATTTGCAACTCTTCTAACTATCTTGAAGGAGAGGCGCAAATCATCACATCTTAATCAAGAAGAAGGCTGTTTCTTGAAGTCTTGAAGAAGCCGGGAGGTTCTTGGACTTAAAAGAAACCAAATAATAAAGTTCCCTACCAATTGGGCCGACCCAAAACTCATGGACCAGCCCACAAGTTTTCGGCCAGCCCAAGGAGTAGCATGAAGCCGCACGGCCCAATCCAAGGAGAAGAGCCCACACGACCAACCAAGGAAAAAGCCACACGGCTTAGGGTTTAATTTTCAGATTTTAATTAAGTTATTTTATTTTTAGTTAATTTCCAAAAAGGGTTTCCTTATCCTTTTTGGAAGTAGGATTTTTATTCTTTCCTACTTGTTTTCCAATTAGTTTCCTTCTTGTTTAGGTAGTGTAAAATCGGCAACCACTAAGAATAAGGTTGACCGAATTCTTGTTGCCTTTTCTTACCATTCCTACTTCTTTCCGGGTTTGGTAATTGTACAAGAAATTAACCTCTTGGTTAATTTCCAATTCTAGTTCTTTTCTAATTCTTGTACTATTTTTCGGCTGCCTTAAACACTATAAATAAGGGCCGAATTCTTCAATAAAAATTAGAGTATTTCAGATCATAAACTTAGTGTTTGAAGTACCTCCTTTTATTGCTTTTATGTATTTGCATGTCGTAGTTTACATAATTGCATGAAACTTAGCCAATTAGGTTCTTGCTCTGCCTAGTTGCTCGCATGTTTCACACCTCTTTTCTTGCACTTGGTTCGAATTTGTAACCAAATTGGTCAGGATAGTTTTTCCCTTGTTTTATCAAATCCGAACGTGAGTTAAAGGTTTTTGTAAGAGCTTGTCACTTAATCACAAGGTCCTTGGCAACATTATCTGCATGTGTACAACCGTCCACATCAAATGGACTCCATGAGTTTGGGTCGGCCCAATGTTGATGTCGCATTTATGGAATGATAAAGGGAGCTTCTGGAATCTTATGGAACCTCCCAGAATCATATCGGAATCAAGATTTTCAAGATTCTTCAAGATTCTGCAAAATATGAAATTCAAGAATTTAAGTAAAATCAAGAACTTCAAGATTTGTTTCTTTAAAGTCCAAGAACCTTCCGGTGTCTTCAAGAACTTCAAGAAACAGCCTTCTTCTTCATTGTGGATTGGTGAGTTGCGCCTCTTCTTCAAGAATTGTAAGGAGAGTTGCAATTTGAACCTTTCCGTCTTTTCTCTGCAATGAGTCGGCTTCTACTATCACTTGGGCTTCTTTTCGGCAAGCATTGACAAGGTTGTTGAGTGTCTCTTGAACCTTCTTTGCTCTGCTTCTGGTCATCGGCCCAATGATGTCTACAAGTGGATCCCTTTGATATGGACTTGGATCCTGAAGCATTGTTGGACCTCGATGTAGAACTCGAACCTCCTCAGCTTCTCTGGACTCACTTGCTTCTGGACTTGTTGTTGGACTTTGGATGCCCTCATCATCCCCTCCTGGTTGAAAAGGATTTGACCTCAAATCAGCACCCTGTTCATAAGTAAAAGGAGACAAGTCAGCAACATTAAAGGAAGTACTAACACCATACTCACCTGGTAAATCAAGTTTGTAAGCATTAGGCCCCATCTTGGACACGATTTGAAAAGATCCATCGCCCCGGGGATGGAGTTTGGTCCTTCTTGCAGCAGGGAATCGTTCCTTCCTCATGTGAACCCAAACCCAGTCGCCTGGTTCAAAGTTCACAGCCTTGCGCCGTTGGTTTGCATGGGCGGCGGCTCTGGCATATTCTTCTCAAGGTTCGCCCTAACCTTGGCATGGAGGCGCTTCACGGTTTCAGCTTTCTTAGCGCCATCGGGATTAACCTGTTCCTTTAGCGGCAAAGGGATGAGATCCATAACCGTCAAAGGAGTGAAGCCGTAGGCAACTTCGAATGGACAGAACCCTGTTGAGGAGTGCTTTGTGCGGTTGTATGCAAACTCTGTACCCGGCAAGATTTCTTCCCAACGCTTTAGATTCTTTTGAATTAACGCCCTAGGTAGATTGCCAACGGTGCGGTTGGTGACTTCCGTCTGACCATCCGTCTGTGGATGACTTGTAGTCGAAAACAGGAGTTTTGTGCCGAGGCGTGACCACAAAGTCTTCCAAAAGTAACTCAGAAATTTGACGTTGCGATCAGAGACAATGGTGCGCGGAATTCCATGAAGCCAAACGATTCCGTGAAAGAACAACTCAGCGACATGTCTGGCATCATCTGATTTCCTGCAAGGAATAAAGTGTGCCATTTTAGAAAATCGATCAACTACGACAAATAAAGAGTCATTACCTCTTTGCGTCCTCGGAAGACCTAGAATAAAATCCATTGAAATGTCAGTCCAAGGTAAAGAAGGAATAGGTAAAGGCGTGTAAAGTCCATGAGCTTTAGATGTAGATTTAGCTCTTAAGCAATTAATACAACGAGTGCAAACATGCTGTACATCTTTTCGCATATGAGGCCAATAAAAATGTTCCTGTAACACTTCAAGTGTTTTATGCACACCAAAATGACCCATAAGACCCCCACTGTGAGCTTCACGAACCAGTAATTCTCTAGCAGAACTACGAGGGATGCATAACCTATTTTCCCTAAACAGAAAACCATCCTGTCTATAGTACTTATGGAATGCACCAGATTCACATGCTTTACACAAATCCAAAAAATCACTATCAAAAGCATATAAATCTTTTAGATATGTAAACCCTAGCAAAGAATGATCTAACACAGCCAGAATTTCATACCTGCGAGATAGAGCGTCAGCAACCAAATTATCTTTACCTTTCTTATACTTAATAATGTAAGGAAAAGATTCAATAAAATTAACCCATTTAGCATGACGTCTATTTAATTTATTCTGTCCCTTTAAGTGTTTTAGGGACTCGTGGTCACTGTGTACAACAAATTCTTTGGCCATTAAATAATGTGACCAAATCTCAAACGCGCGGACCACTGCATAGAGCTCCTTGTCGTAAGTTGGATAATTCAAGGCAGCCCCCTTTAATTTCTCACTGAAAAAGGCGATTGGCTTGGGTTCCTGCATTAAGACTGCGCCAATTCCAATACCTGATGCATCACACATTAGTTCAAACACTTTATCAAAATCAGGTAATGCTAAAACAGGTGCATGAGTGAGATCATGCTTAAGAACAGTAAAGGCGTTTTCCTGAGCCTGCCCCCACACGAATGGAACATTCTTTTTGCACAAGTTATTGAGAGGCGCTGCTTTGGTGGAAAAATCCTTCACAAATCTTCGGTAAAATCCAGCCAAACCGTGGAAAGACCTTACCTGTGCGGCCGAGGTTGGTGTGGGCCACTCCCTAATGGCTTTCACCTTGGCGTCGTCAACTTTGACACCATCTTTAGAGACTACAAAATCCCGAGAAAAACAACTTTCGAAACACAAAAAGTACATTTCGCCATTTTGGCATACAATTGATTAGCACGCAATTCAATTAATACCAAGCGAATATGTTCTACATGCGATTTTAAGTCTCTGGAATAGATCAGAATATCATCAAAATAAACCACAACAAATTTCCCTATGAACTTTCTAAGCACATGATTCATTAATCTCATAAAAGTACTAGGTGCATTTGTTAGGCCGAAGAGCATGACTAACCACTCATACAAACCAAATTTAGTTTTAAAAGCAGTTTTCCATTCATCCCCCTCCCTCATACCAATTTGATGATAGCCCTGTGTAAGATCTATTTTAGTGTAAATTGTTGAACCATACAAATCTTCTAACATGTCATCAAGCCTAGGGATAGGATGCCTGATTGTTATCTTATTAACAGCTCTACAATCAACACACATTCTGCATGTACCATCTTTCTTAGGGACTAGAATAACAGGTACAGCACAAGGACTTAGAGATTCCCTTACCTGACCGTTAGCCAAAAGCTTGTCGATCTGCTTTTGCAACTCCTTTGTCTCCTCCGGATTTGCTTTGTAGGCAGGTCGATTTGGAATAGGTGCGCCAGGTATGAAGTCGATTTGATGTTCAATTCCGCGTAGAGGTGGCAATCCCTGCGGCAGCTCTTCTGGAAAAACATCGTTGAATCCCTGCAACAAAGAATCGACTTCTATAGGGATATCCCGAGAGATATCGTCGGGGTTAGCACAATTATCTTTACATACTAAAACTAGTACATCATGTTTGCTATCTAACACCTGTCCTATTTCCCCTACTGTAGCAAAACAGCTACCCTTAACTTCTTCCTATGTAGGCTTATCAGAGTTTGCCTTACTACCCTTTACAAGTTCTTTCCCCTTACCCTTATCTATGCGCTTTTCAGCTTCCCATTTGGCGATGGCTTCCTTCATGCGAATTGCTTCCGATCGCACTTCAGTAGGTGGCATAGGGAGGAACGTGTGGATCTTGCCTGCCTGGCAGACCGAGTAAGTGTTGGCGACTACATCATGTGTTGCCTTCAGGTCAAAGAGCCATGGTCGTCCGAGTAGAATGTGACAAGCCTCCATTGGCAGAACATCACATAAAACAGTGGATTCGAACTTACCGATAGCGTATGGTACGCTTACCTTCTTGGTGACTCTGTAGCCGTCTGAGCGGTCAAGCCATTGTAGCCGATAAGGACGTGGATGATTGATAATAGGGAGCTTCAGTTTGTCGACCATGTATTCGCTGGCAACGTTGGTGCAACTCCCTCCATCAATAATCAGAACACACAACTTTCCATTTACCTTAGTTCTGACGTGGAAGATGTTTGTCCGTTGAGACGTATCCTGGACAGCAGCTGTGGTCAGGGTGCGAGTAACCAAGTTCTGATTAGGATGTTCCTCTATGAACTCGAAATGCTCCACTGGTGCAGACGTAGTGCTGTCAGTTAACTCCTGCAAGGGGTCAACAGTTTGATCATCTTCATCCTCTTCTGAAATGTACTCACCATCTTGCCCCAATAAGACCTTCCGGATGTGAGGACAATCGCGCATGTAGTGGCCACGGCCTGAGCATTTGTGGCAAGTGACATTGCTGATGGATTGCGGAGGTGTTGATGGCGTTCTGGATTGGGATGAAGACGAGGTGGTGGCGGGGACTATAGCCTTTCTTTCTGACGTGAACGGCTTCTTAGCTGGTGGAGAGTAGACCGGATTCTTTCTCCAAGCCGGTGGGGCACTGGTAGGCGTCCGGACGGGTGGAACTGTCTTCAGGTATTCCTCCATGACCCGAGCTTTGTGCAACATGTCCGTCAGAGTTGTCGCATTCTGAAGTTCAACAGCTAAAGCTATACCCCTATTTAGGCCATTAAGAAAACGAGCCATTGATGCGGCTTCATCTTCCTGTACATTTGCCCTAATTTTGGCCATCTCTAACTTTCTATAATATGTGTCTACAGATAAAGAACCTTGTACAAGAGTATGTAATTTCCTATACAATTCTCTAAATTAGTAATCAGGAACAAAAGTTCTACGCATAGCAGTATTCAAATCAAACCAAGTTAGAGGCGGAGCACGGGCCCGCATTGGACGCGTATTCCTGCGATTGTCCATCTCTTGATTCCACCAGACCAGGGCGTAGTCCATGAAATGTACCACCGCGAGAGGGACCTTCTTGTGTTCTGGGATCGCTTGAAGCTCGAAGATGCGCTCCATCTTCATCTCCCAGTCTAAGTAATCCACCGGATTTGTACCGCCGGCGAAGGGTGGAACAGTCGTTTTGCATTGACTGAGGCCTTCGAAAGACTTGTCAGCGGCGTTGTTGTCAGGTGCGGCCATATCATCATCTGACTCTGTACGCCGTTGTTCTTGTTCGGTGCGTAGTTCAGCGACCTCCTCCGTGAGGGTAGCAAATCGCGCAGAGAGTTGCGCTATTGCAGCCAGTATTTGCTCACTCCCCAAAGGGGCAGAAGCACCTCCTCCTGACATCCGAAAACCTGTCTGCTAAGAACAAGGAAAAATGAGTAGTAACCTTACCCCCTTGTCCCCCAAGTGTATCCCACCTAACAGCTACACACAAACCAGTGTTTCACTCTAGGGTGGCGCCCTTATAGTATGTTCACTCAAGCCTTTTTCCACTCTACCTCCCGGTATTGACATATGTATAAGGCAAACAGTAATTCACACAAAGCAATGACACTTAAGAAAAAACCACAAATTTTTGAAAATAGACACTTGGTTCTATTTTGAGTTGAAAAATCTTTCCGCAAACGATAGTTGTAATGTAGTTCAGATAAGATGTACACAACAAGGAAATTTCGGGGTTAAGCCCTCAAATTTCAGAAAAGATGAGTATGCACAATGACAAAATCCAAACTATAATGTGATGAGGATATCCATGGCTAAAACAACACACATTATGAGCCAGAATCAATGAAGCCAACCTGAAGGCAAATGCCTTGGAGCAAAATGGAGGAAATGTGCAAATTGCGAATCTTCTAACTATCTTTAAGGAAGAGGCGCAAATCACCAAGTACTCATGAAGAGGAAGGCTGTTTCTTGAAGTCTTGAAGATGCCGGAAGGTTCTTGGACTTAAAAGAAACAAATTAATAAAGTTCCCTACAAATTGGGCTGACCAAAAAACTCATGGACCAGCCCACAAGTTTTCGGCCAGCCCAAGGAGTAGCATGAAGCCGCACGGCCCAATCCAAGAAGAAGAGCCCACACGGCCAATCAAGGAAAAGCCCACACGGTTTTAGGGAATTAGTTTTCAGAATTTTAATTAAGTCTTTTTAGTCTTTTAGTTAATTTCCAAAAAGGGTTTTCCTTATTCTTTTTGGAAGTAGGATTTTTATTCTTTTCCTTATTTTTTTAGTTATAATTTCGGCTGCCACAACAATAAGGTAAATCCGAAATTATCTTTCCTTTTCTTACCACTCTCCTACTTCTTTCAGGGTTTGGTAATTGTACAAGGAATTAACCTCTTGGTTAATTTCCAATTCTAATTCTTTTCCTTTTCTTTTTCTACTGATTTTCGGCCATCCCTTCTTCTATTTAAAGGGACCGAATTCTTCAATAAAAAGTTAGAGTATTTCAGATCATAAACTTAGTGTTTGAGATACCTCCTTTTATTGCTTTATGTATTTGCATGTTGTAGTTTACATAATTGCATGAAACTTAGCCTTTTAGGTTCTTGCTCAACCTAATTGTTCGCATGTTTCACACCTCTTTTCTTGCACTTGGTTCGAATTCTTAAACAAACTGGTCAGGATAGTTTATCCCTTGTTTTATCAATTTGAACGTAAGTTAAAGGTTTTTAGAGCTTGTCACTTAATCACAAGGTGCTTGGCAACATTATCCGCATGTGTACAACCGTCCACATCATAATGTAAGAGCAAATGTTCAGGTCACACGAAAAGATATACTAGCAGTTGAAAGCAGGGCAATTCAAAATTGAATAGAATCAAAGAAAAATAAGCAGAGTTGAAACAACTTCAGGAGAGTCCTAAAACTACCCAAAGAAGAGATCACCCACCCAATAGGTAATCAAGAAACCAATCCCAGCAAATTATTAATTCTTTTCAATATGCAAACAGTCCAAGTTGCGATTTTTAAAACCCCTAAATGGCGCAAAATTTAACTAGCATGCGATTTGAAGAAACGAAAACCCTAGGGCTAGCAAAGTTCAATTTGTGACTCACTAACCAATTCCCAGGGATAATCTTAGCAGCACAAGGACACAAAATTAAGAATTCACTATATTTTCAAGAATTCAAAACGAGGTATCCAAAACAAGTGCATGCAATTCACAAAGCGCAGATAAGGTGAGCTGCTTAATATCAACCGCAAAAACTCACCAATTTTCACAAAATCAGCACAAGAGGGGTAGAAAAATAGTCGCAAAACCCAGCAATTTAGACGCAAAAACAGCAACACTAAAGCGTCTCTCAAAACCCTAGTGTCGCTAGAAAGGCGACTAAAAGTTCAACCAAAAATCAAAACCCTAATTTAAATCAAACCCGAACCCTAAGTTGATTTTTAAAGTCCGAATTTCTTTGTGAATTTATAACAAGGGATATCCGATTTTAATTAATAGAAAAACAGCCCCAAAACAGTACAAACCTTTCGCAAAAAGAAGGTGATTTTAAAACCCTAAGTTGCGTTTTTCAGTACTTTAAAATTTGGGTTAATTTTCCTAAGGAATATGCGATTTTTAGGTAGGGTAACCAGCACTAAAAACCAAAATTCAAAAGCTTGAAAGAAAAAAAAAATTTTCCCCAAGAAGATGCGTTCTAATTCCAAGAATTTCAAGATAAACAAAACTAACAAGGAAAAGAAAACACCTGAGAAAGATTCGGTCGGGTTACTTCGATCTTCTCCAGCCACGAAACCACTCCGAAGCTCTGATACCAATTGATGTGGACGGATGTACACATGTGGATGAAAGTTTCCAAGGACGTGTGATTAAGTAGCGAGCTCGTATAACCTCTTAGCTTACCCGAAAATAAGAGAAACAAAAAGAAGCTAACCTAAGCTAGTTTGTTTTATATTTTCGAACCAAGTGTAAGAAAAGAGTTTGAAACATGCGAATTAATTAGGTAGAGCAATTAACCTAATTAGCTAAGTTTCCTGCAATATGTAAACTAGAACATGCAAATACATAAAGCAATAAAGGGATGCTACTCAAAACTAATAGTTTTATGATCTGAATACTCTGTCTTTTTATTGATGTGCGGCTGCCTATTTATAGGCTAAGGACAGCCGAAAATATCACCTAAAAGAATAAGGAAAAGAAGTAGAATTGGAAATCAATCAAGAGATTGATTTCCTTTACAATACCAATCCCTGAAAGAAGTGGGGAATGGTGAAAGAAAAAGGAAGTTTCGGTTTTCCCCTTAATCTTGGGGTAGCCAAAAATTACAAACTCAAAACAAGAAGGAAAACTAATTTGGAAACAAGAAGGAAACTAATAAACTAAGGGCAAAATAGGAAACATGCACAAATCCTTATTTTCCCCAGAACCCTAACCCTTAACTTCCAACCCTAACTAATTAAGCTTGGCCGTGTGGGCTTCCTTGGGCTTGGCCGATCCGAATTGTCGTGGAATGGACTCCATGAGTTTGGGTCGGCCCAATGTTGATGTCGCATTTATGGAATGATGAAGGGAGCTTCTGGAATCTTCTGGAACCTCCTGGAATCATTTCGGAATCAAGATTTTCAAGATTCTTCATGATGAGGGCATCCAGAGTCACGCAACAAGTCATCAAGCAAGTGGTTCCGGAGAAGCTGAGGAGGTTCGAGTTCTACATCGAGGCCCAACAATTCTTCAGGATCCAAGCCCATATCAGAGGGATCCACTTGTAGACATCACTGGGCCAATGACCAGAAGCAGAGCGAAGAAGGTTCGAGATGCACTCAACAACCTTGTTCAAGCTTGCCATCAGGACGCTTAGTTGATTGTAGAAGCCAACGCCTTGAAGCAGAAAGAAGGCAATGTTCAAATTGCAACTCTTCTAACCATTCTTGAAGAAGAGGCGCAATTCAGCACTTCCCATTAAAGAAGTAGGCTGTTTCTTGAAGTTCTTGAAGATGCCGGGAGGTTCTTGGACTTTAAAGAAACAATTATTAAAATTCCCTACAATTTGGGCCGACCCAAACTCATGGAGACCAGCAAACAAGTTTCGGCCAGCCCAAGGAGCTCACAAAAGAAGCCGCACGGCCAAGCCCACAAAGCCAAGCCCACACGGCTACTAATTAATTAGTTAGGGAATTTTCTTTTAAGTAATTAAGTTGTTTCTTTATTCTTTTAAGTTAGTTTCCAAAAAGGGTTCCTTCTTAATCTCTTTTTGGAAGTAGGAATTTTATTCTTTCTTTATTACTTAAAGTGTAATTCGGCTGCCACTTACCAAAAGAGGTGACCGAAATTTGTTTTCCTTTTTCTTACCATTACCCACTTCTTTCCGGGTTTGGTATTGTAAAAGAAATTAACCTCTTGGTTAATTTCCAATTCTACTTCTTTCCTTCTTCTACTTCTTGTATTATTTTCGGCTACCTCTCCTATAAATAGGGGCCGAAACTATCAATAAAAATTAAGCGTATTCAGATCATAAACTTAGTGTTTTGAGTACCCTCCTTTTATTGCTTTATGTATTTGCATGTTGTAGTTTACATAATTGCATGAAACTTAGCTAATTAGGTTACTTGCTCTACCTAATTATTCGCATGTTTCAATCTCTCTTCTTACACTTGGTTCGACTATAAAACAAACTAGCTAGGTTAGCTTCTCTTTGTTTCTCTTAGTTCGAAAGTAAGTTAGGGAATTATACGAGCTTGCTACTTAATCACAAGGTCCTTGGCAACTTAATCCGCATGTGTACAACCGTCCACATCACTTCAAAATTCTGCAAAATATGAAATTCAAGAATTTAAGTAAAATCAAGAACTTCAAGATTTGTTTCTTTAAAGTCCAAGAACCTTCCGGTGTCTTCAAGAACTTCAAGAAACAGCCTTCTTCTTCATTGTGGATTGGTGAGTTGGCCTCTTCTTCAAGAATTGAAAGGAGAGTTGCAATTTGAACCTTTCCGCTTTTCTCTGCAATGCGTCGGCTTCTACTATCACTTGGGCTTCTTTTCGGCAAGCATTGACAAGGTTGTTGAGTGTCTCTTGAACCTTCTTTGCTCTGCTTCAGGTCATCAGCCCAATGATGTCTACAAGTGGATCCCTTTGATATGGACTTGGATCCTGAAGCATTGTTGGACCTCGATGTAGAACTCGAACCTCCTCAGCTTCTCTGGACTCACTTGCTTCTGGACTTGTTGCTGGACTTTGGATGCCCTCATCACAAACTAGTGTTTCACTCTAGGGTGGCGCCCTTATAGTATGTTCACTCAAGCCTTTTTCCACTCTACCTCCCGGTATTGACAAATGTATAAGGCAAACAGTAATTCACACACAGCCATGATACTTAAGGAAAAGCACAAATTTTCGAAAAATAGATACTTGGTTCTATTTTGATGTTGAAAAATCTTTTCGCAAATGATATTTGTAGTATAGTTCAGATAAGAAGTACACAACAAGGAAATTTCTGGGTGAAGCCCTCAAATTTCAGAAAAGATGGGTGTGCACGATGACAAAATCCAAACTATAATTCAAGAGTAAATGTTCAGGTCGCTCGAAAAGATACAACTAGCAGTTGAAAGCAGGGCAATTCAAGAATTGAATAGAATCAAGAAAAATAAGCAGAGTTGAAACAACTTTAGGAAAGTCCTAAAACTACCCAAAAAAGAGATCACCCACCCAATAGGTAATCAAAGAAACCAATCCCAGCAAATTATTAATTCCTTCAATATGCAAACAGTCCAAGTTACGAATTTCTAAACCCCTAAGTGGCGAAAAATTACTAGTTTGCGATTTTAAGAAAAGAAAACGCTAGGGCTAGCAAAGTTCAATTTTTGACTCACTAACCAATTCCCAGGGATAATTTCAGCAGCACAAGGACACAAAATCAAGAATTCAATATATTTTCAAGAATTCAAAACAGGGTATCCAAAACTAGTGCATGCAAATTACAATGCGCAGATAAGGTGAGCTGCTTAACATCAACCGCAAAAACTCACCAATTTTCACAAAATCAGCACAAGAGGGGTAGAAAAAAAACAGTCGCAAAACCCAGCAATTTAGACGCAAACACAGCAGCACTAAAGTGTCTCTCAAAACCCTAGTGTCACAAAGCAAAGGCGTCTAAAAGTTCAACCAAAACCGAAACCCTAGTTAGCCAAAAACCCGAACCCTAGCTGATTTCTAAAGCCCGAATTTAATTTTGAAATTACAGCAAGGGATATGCGGTTTTAATAATAGAAAAACAGCCCCAAAACAGTACAAGCTTTTCTCAAAAAGAAGGTGATTTAAAAACCCTAAGTTGCGTTTTTCAGTACTTTAAAATTTGGTTCAATTTTTCTAAGAAATTTTCGTTTTGAAGATAGGGTAACCAGCACCAAAAACCGAAATTCAAAGCTTGAAAGAAAAAAAAAATTTCCCCCAAGAAGATGCGTTCTAATTCCAAGAATTTCAAGATAAACAAGACTAACAAGGAAAGAAAACACCTGATAAAGATTTGGTCGGGTTACTTCGACCTTCTCCAGCCACGAAACCACTCCTAAGCTCTGATACCAATTTATGTGGACAGTTGTACACATGCGGATGAAAGTTGCCCGGAAAGTGTGATTAAGTAGCGTAGCTCGTATAACCTCTAACTTACCCGAAAATAAGAGAACCAAAAATAAACTAACCTAAGCTAATTTATTTTAGGAATTCGAACCAAGTGTAAGAAGAGTTGAAACATGCGAATAATTAGGTAGAGCAATTAACCTATTAGCTAAGTTTCATGCAATATGTAAACTACAACATGCAAAATACATAAAGCAATAAAGGGAGAGTACTCAAAACTAATAGTTTTATGATCTGAATACTTGTGTTTATTATTGAGTTCGGCCGCCTATTTATAGGCTAAGGGACAGCCGAAAATTGTACCCAAAAGAAGTAGTAAAAGACTTAGAATTGGAAATCAATCTCTTGATTGATTTCCTTTACAATACCAAACCCGGAAAGAAGTGGGTAATGGTAAAAAAAGGAAAGGAAATTTTCGGTCACCTAATTCTTAGTGGTAACTGAAATTACAATTTGAAAACAAGAAGGAAAAGAATAAAAATCCTACTCCAAAAAGGAGATCAAGAAGGAACCCTTTTTGGAAACTAATTAAACTAAGGGCAAAATAGGGAACATGCACAAACCCTCCCGGAATCTTCTGGAACCTCCCGGAATCATTTCGAATCAAGATTTTCAAGATTCTTCAACATTCTGCAAAATATGAAATTCAAGAATTTTGAGAAAACCAAGAACTTCAAGAAATGTTTCTTTAAAGTCCAAGAACCTTCCGGCGTCTTCAAGAACTTCAAGAAATAGCCTTCTTCTTCATTGTGGATTGGGGAATTGCACCTCTTCTTCAAGAATTGTAAGGAGAGTTGATAAGGATATCCAGAGCTAAAACAGCACACATTATGAGTCAGAAAGATGGACGCCAAATGGAAGCTCACGCCTTGGAGGAAAATGGAGGAAATGTTCAAATTGCAACTCTTCTAACAATCTTTGAAGTAGAGGCGCAATTCAGCACTTCACATTAAAGAAGAAGGCTGTTTCTTGAAGCTTGAAGATGCCGGAAGGTTCTTGGGCTTTAAAGAAACAATTAATAAAGTTCCCTACAATTTGGGCCAACCCAAACTCATGGACCAGCCCACAAGTCTTCGGCCAGCCCAAAGAAACAAGGAAGCCGCATGGACAGCCCACAAAGAAGCCCACACGGCTTAATTAGTTAGGGACTTTTAAGTCACTGAAGTGTTCTTTTTACTCTTTTAGTTAGTTTCCAAAAAGGGTTCCTTCTTGATCTCTTTTTGGGAGTAGGATTTTTTCTTTCCTTATTGTTTTTAAGTGTAATTTCGGCTGCCTCTTAACAAAAAGGGGGTGAACGAAATTTACTTACCTTTCCGGGTTTGGTATTGTAAAGGAAATTAACCTCTTGGTTAATTTCCAATTCTAATTATTTTCCTTACTATTTTCTTCCTTGTTTTCGGCTGATCCTACCCTATAAATAGGGCAGCCATGCATAATAATATTCAGAGTATTTCAGATCATAAACTTAGTGTTTGAAGTACCTCCTTTTATTGCTTTATGTATTTGCATGTCGTAATTTACATAATGGCATGAACTTAGCTAATTAGGTTATTTGCTCCACCTAATTACTCGCATGTTCAAAACTCTTTTCTTACACTTGGTTCGAATCTAAAACAAAAACAACTAGATTAGGTCTTTTTGTTTATTCTGATTTCGAAGGTAAGTTAGAGTCTTATAGGAGCTCGCCGCTTAATCACAAGGTCCTTGGCAACATTATCCGCATGTGTACAACCGTCCACATCAATTGGTTTCGTGGCTGGAGGAGATCAACCGATCAAATCCGTTCCAGGTGTTTTCTTTTCCTTGTTAGTCTTGATTATTCTTGAAATTCTTGGATTAGAATTCATCTTCTTGGGGGAAATTTTTTTTTCTTCAAGCTCTTCAATTTGCGATTTGTGTACTGTTTTCCATCTTTAAAATCGCAAATATTTTCTAAATACCCAGACTACCCTTGCTGTAAAATTCAGAAATTAAATCGGGTTTTAGAAAATAAAATCGGGTTAGATAAATCGGGTTTTCAGAATTCTTGAAGGGTTCGGTTTTTTGTCTTCATAAAAAGGGTTCGGTTTTCAGTTTTGCTAGGGTTGTGCTGCTCGGGTTTTGGTTTATTCCCTAGGGTTCGGTTCTCAATTATAAACCCTAACCCCTAACCCTAACCCTAAACCCTAAATCTAAACCCTAACCCTAAACCCTAAACCCTAACCCTAAACCCTAAACCACCCTAATTTCGATTTTTGGGTTCGGTTTTCTGTTTCGGTTTTCTGTTTCTGTTTTTCTATTCGGGTTTTCAGTTTCGGGTTCCATTCTCGGGTTTACCTACATTCTAAGGGTTTTGTTCTTGCTTGGGTTTATCTATTGCTGGGCTTCTTGCGAATTATTTCTATCCCTCTTGTGCGTTTTGTTGAGAAATAGTGAGTCTTTGCGGTTGATGTTAAGCAGGTCACTTTGTTTGCGCCTTGAAAATTATATGCTCTAGTTGGGATACCTTGTTTTGAATTCTTGAAAATATAGTGAATCTTGATTTTGTCCTTGTGCTGCTAAGATTATCCCTGGGATTAGGTTAGTGAATCAAAAATTGAATTTGCTAGCCCTAGGGTTTTCGTTTCTTGAAATCGAATCTTGCTGAATTTTGGTACTGTTTCGGCTATATTAGGGGGGTTGGAAATCACAAATTGGTGCTGTTTTTGCTTGAAAGGAATTAAAAAGAATTTGTGGGGATGGTTTCTTGATGCCTATTGGGTGGGTGATCACTTCTTTGGGTAGTTTTAGGACTTTCCTGAAGTCGTTTCAACTCTGCTAATTTCTTTGATTCTATTCAATTTTGAATTGCCCTACTTTCAATTGCCTAGTTATCTATCTTTTCGTGCTACCTGGACATTTGCTCTTTAATTATAGTTTTGGATTTTGTCATCGTGCACACTCTCTTTTCTGAAATTTGAGGGCTTAACCCCGAAATTTCCTTGTGTACTTCATATCTGAACTATATTACAAAATTTCATTTACGAAAAGATTTTTCAACAATAGACCAATGTGGTTTTTGCGAAATTTGCTTCTTTTTCTTAAGTGTCATTGCTTTTGTGTGAATTGCTGCTTGTCTAATACATTTATCAATACCGGGAGGTAGAGAGGTAAAGGCTTGAGTGTTCAATTATAAGGATAACCCTAGAGCGAACAACGGAGTTTTTTTGTAGCTGTTAGGTGGGAAATACTTGGGGGGAACAATGGGGGTAAAATGTTTTTTTTTTCAAAAGAGTTTTATTTTATCCTTAAAAGAAGGTTTTCAACTAATCTTACCAATGTCATTTATATATATTATATCCTCTACTAACTACAAATACTAATTAAAGTTTGATTGAATTTTATATCATCCTTCGTTGCAAGTTACTATTCCCTCAATTTCATTAGAATAGTTTGTTTTGAAAAATATTTGTTGTTTCAATAGAATAGTTCACTTTTAAATTTTTTACTCATCCTACCTTTATTAATATATATGTGTAGCTTATAATTAGCCAGCTCATACTTAATAAATAATTATATGAATATAACAAAGGGTGTCAAATTAGCTATTTTAGGTGTTGTAACTTAACATTCATAATAAATTATACATTAGTCAAAGTAAACTCTTGTAATAAAACGAAGAGAATATTTCATAGGGGATAAACAAATTTCATTCTACACCCATATTTATGGGTATAACATAAAGAACATAAAAGATTTTTTTAAATTAACGATAGAGTATATAATTACACTTATTTCTATACAAAAATAGTGAATAATCGTGGCGCCTATTTTGCATCATGTTATTTTAAATTTTATACTCCTTAGTCACTACCCTCTTCTTTTTTTTTTTTTTTTTTTTGTTTTTTTTGTTTAAAGGAATCATGCATTCTTGCATTTGTACAAATTAATATTTTTAAAATAAACTCAAAATACGTTTTCAAAATTCTCTGTCTAAAAAAGTAGTAAAAGGTTAATGTTATAGATAAGTAATAATTTCGAGTTTTAAGAAATACATATATATATATATTTAGCTTTAAAATGTAAATAGAGGATTTTTTTTTTCTTTGAAAGAAAAAGAAGAGAGTAGATTCTTAAATAATTTCACCCAATGGAAAATTACAAAACTCCTACAATTTTTCCAAATTACACAATGGATCTTGAGGTTTTTAAAATGGTTAAATGGACTCTAAGTTTTCTAAAAACATTACTAAACCCATTAAATATGCAAAAATAAATAAAATAAAGTAAATTGACTATATAGGGTCTACATGGAAAATGTTTAAACCTCGGAGGCTATTAATTAATTTGGACAAATCTTAGGGGATACTTTTGTAATTTGTCCTAAATAGAAAACATAAACAGCTCCCGCGACCTCCTCCGCCCCCAACTTCCCAATTACTGTTCGTCAGCCATCTATCACCGGCGGAGGGAAGAAACCTCGGGGACTCATTATCACGCGCCACCGCATACGAACACCGCGACTTCGAATTCTTCGTTTCTCCATCTCAGTGACAGGACAATGTTCTTCCACATAGTATTGGAGCGGAATATGCAGCTCCACCCGCGCCACTTCGGGCGAGACCTCCGGGATAAACTCGTCTCTAAGCTCATGAAAGATGTCGAGGGCACTTGCAGGTTTTATACTGTTTCTTTAATTGACATTCTTTCTTTCTTTCCCTAATTGAGCTAGCCCGTAATCGTTTCTGTTGAGGATCACCGAGTTTGTGCGTTCTTGACGGGAAAAAACCCTATTCTTTTGGTTGCAGTGGGCGACATGGGTTTATTGTGGCGATTACAGGCATCGAGAACGTTGGTAAGGGTTTAATTAGAGATGGGACTGGTTTGTGACATTTCCGGTCAAATATCAGTGCGTTGTGTTTCGACCTTTCAAAGGAGAGATTTTGGAAGCGGTTGTTACTATGGTTAACAAGGTAAAGATTTTTTTTTCCTTTTTCTCTATTAGAGTAAAAAACGTTAAATCTGTTCTTTGCTTCATCATGTAATCTGTTTTTGGAATTTATTGCAGATGGGATTTTTCGCTGAAGCAGGACCGGTCCAAATTTTTGTTTCCAATCATGTGAGTATACTTGCATGATGTGGAGCTCTTTCTGATTGATATGTTCTTGGTGTTCTGAGTTTCTGCGGTAGAAAGTGTAAAGATTCTTAAATATCCGATGTATTAAGCATATAGCTAGCTTGTTCCAGGTGTTCTACAAAGTTTATTTTGTCACAAGAAGACAGTTGAAAATCTGAAAACTTGATGTTTTATGGAGCTTAAAATTGGAAGGGAATTGTGTAGCCGAGGAGCTTTATTTGATTGCATGTTTACAAAATAAATATAGTTTAGATATTTTGACTGATAGGTTAAAACTTTGTACAAGTGATAGTTTAGTTAGGGGGCAACTCATGTTAGCTCTAAGTTAGATTTAGTTCTCTTGGTCCTGGAACTCTTATCACATTTTATGATCTTGTTGGCTTGAGCTTGTAATCTAACTCAGAATGCGTTACAGTTTACACTTTGGAGAAGAGTCCTATCCAAGTTGTTGTTTTTGCCTGTGTGTTATGTCTATGTTGCTTAATGTTTGTGTGTATTTTTTTAATGAAAGGGATTGTGTATGTGTGAAATTAACACTGTTATGCAGCACAAGTGCTTTAAACAAGTCCACAAATCCCGCTTACCTTGGGAAGTTTCCAGAGAATAATCATTTGCTTTTGTGAAAAAGTGCTGCAACAATGTCTACATAGCTTGACTACTTATTTATCCCATACAAGAATTTGATAACTCATACTACCATTTTCTGGTATTCACATTATTATGTTCTGATTTGGTTTAATGTATGCTAATATTTTTAGTAGTTTTACTTGAATGCATCTGACCAACATTTGACACTGTCTCAACAGTTGATACCAGATGATATGGAGTTTCAATCTGGTGACATGCCTAATTATACCACATCAGATGGATCTGTATGTATCATCTTTCTTGTGACTACTGCCTTTTCTAATTTTTTTTTTTTGGTATAAATAGAATATGTTGTTATTCTCATTTAAATTTAAGGGCTTTTCACAAGACTATATATTTATTTGTTCTTTAACAGGTAAAAATCCAGAAAGATAGTGAGGTCCGGTTAAAGATAATTGGAACTCGAGTTGATGCTACAGAAATTGTATGTCCATATCTTTCTGTTATTCAGTTCATTGATGTAAATATTAGTTCTTCTCATGTTCTGAACCTATTTTCTGCCACGTTCTTTCTTGTATTCTTGTATGTATCATATGTTCCCTTTAGTTTTTAGTTGGATATAACTTTGACAAAGTGGTCTCCAGAACTGATTTTGCCAATCTGTAACATGTTAGATGGGGCTAATTTGTTCGCTTGAATGTGTTTCATTTTTCACCTGGGGCAAAGCTCCATAAAAAGTGTTGGGGCTTAACCAACGATTTTGTAGTTCTAACCAGTGTGAGTTATTGCCATGATATCCAAATGTCAGTCATGATTTCTATTTCACTCACCATCTTTTGGACTCTCTCTACATCTTGAAACAATTACCTTAATAACTGTCTACCTCAAAAGGAGTTGTCAAAGTAACTTGAGAGTATGATGCTTAGTTTGAGAAGTTGTATTGATCTCTTATATTTGTAGATTCTGGTCTTGCTTCTTCCATTGTTTATATCTGTGAATTTCATTTGTGTGACATATGCTTTGTTATTTGAAGTGATTGGTCGATATTTCTTAGTCTAACTGTATACTGTTACATACAGCAAGCTACATACTCGAGTGTTTTTATCATCCATTGATCGGGTATCACGTTGTGATTTTTGGTTTAGAATGTGCTTTGAAATGAAATGTAAACCATGTTTTGAAACACCACAGTTTAATAATGAAAATGGTAGAAAATGCGTATTGAAAATGATAATGCAAAATCATGCTTTGAAACTTTGTCTGAAAACCTTCGGTCGTTTTCCTCACGCATACAATGTTTGTTTTTGCAGTTCTGCATAGGTACCATCAAGGACGACTTCCTGGGTGTGATTAGTGATCCAAACGCAGCTGTTTGATGCTGGAATGAATGGAAGTTAGTTGTTTTTGTGAAGCAAACTGATTCCTGTATGGAATTTCTTGTTGTAGAGAGAATGCAAAATGACCTGTCCAGTCCACTGTAGTTTACCACCATATGAAGAGATGCATTTGCTCTTACGAAAAACTTAACTAGCATGAAGTGAGCCTGTTTTTGTTTGTGTTTTGGTTTTATATTATAATCATTTTTCATCATTCCTAATACAATTTTTTTACTATTTAACTATATATTTTTTATATTTTCAATATATTTTTCACATTAAAAAATTATTTTCTAAAAATATACTTTCAAAACTATAAACAAAAACATGAATAGAAACTATTTTGATGGAAGAAATTACTTCTTGGCTTAGCAGACTATTCTTCACTTCATTCAAATTCACCAAACTAAATGGTCGAGTCCAGGATTTAGATTAACTCATACTTAATAAGTAAGGATATAAATGAAATAAATGGTGTTAATATAGATATTTTAAGCGTTGTATCTTAACACTTATAATAATTTGTACATTAATCAAAGTGAAATTTTCTAATGGAATGGAGTGAACACTCATAATTAGGGTTGAGCAAATGACAAATCCGATCTGAAACCGCCGAGGTTTCAGATTTTTATTTTCGGTTTCGGTCGCATTTCGAATTTTCGGTTTTGTGTTTTATTTGTTCCCCTTCTTTCTCCCTCCTCTCATTCACCAAACCTTTCTCCCCTGCAAATTGTCTCAAACCTTCTCAACTGGTAAATTGTCTCTACAATCAAATTGTCTATTCCCTTTCCGCTGAACCAAAAAGTCGGGACGTCCAAAAAGTTTCCAGTACGCATGTTTTCTGTGAAGGTTTGGAGTCACCCAACCCATGCTCCTCCTTTCTAAGATGTAGATAAAATTTGGATCACAAAATCCGATTCGAATTGCCGATCGGTTCCACGGTTTGCTCTGAACCTCGGATAATTTTGTTTAACCTCATTCATAATAAGTTGTACATTGATCAAAATAGATTTTTCTAATGCAATAAGACGGGGGAAGTATAATGATTTTTCTAACATAATATTTTTATATTCCTAAGATAAATATAAATATGATGTGACGTTTGAAATAATGTGACAATAATTTTAGATGAAAAAATGAGATTGCCTGAATTTTCTTTTTAATTTTTAATGTAAAGTTTTCCTATAGGAAAAAAATGAAAACAAATAGCCGTAGGGTTAGAGTAAAACTAATTTTCCCCGCACATACCCAACTAATACCCGTCTGAACTGAACTGAACTGAAGTATCTTCTCTCCGTCGGAGCTCCGGCTGGCACTTTCCGATTCCAAACTCCAAAAAAAGCTGACAGAATTGGAGTTACCCAATAACTCTCTCTTTTGCTATGTCCTGAAAAAATCATAATCTTAATCAGTGCTGTAAATGTGGTCGATTCACTCCCCCAATCCTCTCCAACCTCAGTATCTTCCGTTCAATTTCCGGGCGTTTTCTCACACACACCACCAGAACTCCGTCGCCCTCCGCCCTTCTTCCGCCGTTTATAACTCTGAACGCAATAAATTAATTCAATCTCTCTGCGAGAAGGGCCAACTCAAACAAGCTCTTCATCTCCTTTCTCGTGAACCCAATCCCACCCAGCAAACTTACGAGCTCCTCATCCTCTCCTGCGGCCACCAAAATTCCCAATCCGACGCCCTTATCGTTCACCGGAACCTTATCGATAATGGGTTCGATCAGGACCCCTTTTTGGCGACGAAGCTCATCAATATGTACTGCGAATTGGACCGTACAGACCACGTCCGCAAGGTGTTCGACGAAACACTTAAAAAGACAATTTACGTGTGGAACGCCTTTTTCCGAGCATTAACATTGGCCGGTGAGGGTGAAGAAGTGCTGCGTTTCTACAGACGGATGAATGTGATCGGAATACCGTCGGATAGGTTCACGTACACCTACATCCTCAAAGCCTGCGTTGTCGCAGAGTCGATGACTTCTTTACTGAAAAAGGGGAAGGAGATTCACGCCCACATTTTGCGCCATGGCTACGAGAGCCATATCCGCATTATGACAACGCTGGTGGATATGTACGCAAGATTTGGTTGCGTGGCTAATGCGCGCAGAGTTTTCGCCGCGATGCCGTCGAAAAATGTGGTTTCTTGGAGCGCCATGATAGCTTGTTATGCGAAGAATGGAAGGCCATTTGATGCATTGGAGCTTTTCAGGAAATTAATGCTTGAAACATCTGATACAGTGCCTAATTCAGTTACTATGGTCAGTGTTCTTCAAGCTTGTGCCTCCATTGCAGCTTTGGAGCAAGGGAAACTCATCCATGGTTACATACTTAGGAAGGGTCTTGATAGCATTTTACCTGTTATGAGTGCCCTGGTGACTATGTATGCAAGATGTGGTGATATTGAAAAGGGGCGGCGCATATTCGTGCAGATGGACAAGAAAGATGTTGTTGCTTGGAATTCCATGATTTCGAGTTATGGGATTCATGGTTTTGGAAGAAAAGCCATTGAAGTTTTCAAAGAGATGATAGCGAGCGGGGTCTCACCGAGCCCTATCTCATTCGTGAGCGTTTTGGGCGCGTGTAGTCATTCAGGTCTAGTTGAGGAAGGAAGATCTCTGTTTGAATCTATGGTAAAAGAACATGGAATTTCTCCCACCGTGGAGCATTATGCTTGTATGGTTGATATCCTCGGTAGGGCTAACCGGTTAGATGAGGCAGCCAAGATAATACAGGACATGAGGATTGAGCCAGGACCTAAGGTCTGGGGTTCCCTTCTGGGATCATGCCGGATTCATTGCAATGTTGAGCTCGCGGAGAGGGCGAGCAGGCGGCTCTTTGAACTCGAACCTTTAAACGCAGGCAATTATGTGCTCTTGGCTGACATCTATGCAGAAGCTGGGATGTGGAGCGAGGTGAGAAGAGTCAAGAAGCTCATCCAAGATAGAGGCCTGCAGAAGGTCTCTGGTTGTTGTTGGATTGAAGTCGGAAGGAAGATTTATGCGCTAACATCGGTAGATGAATTCAACCCTCAGATTGAGCAGATTCATGCTTTGCTGATAAAACTGTTCGAGGAGATGAAGGAGAAGGGATATGTACCCGAGACCAAAGTTGTCCTCTATGATCTTGACGCAGAGGAGAAGGAGAGGATCGTGCTCGGCCACAGCGAGAAGTTGGCGGTCGCCTTCGGCCTGATTAACAACAGCAGAGGGGAGACAATAAGGATCACCAAGAACTTGAGGTTATGCGAAGATTGCCATAATTTCACGAAGTTTATTTCCAGATTTGCAGGTAGAGAAATCATAGTTCGAGATACGAATCGGTTTCACCACTTTAAAGATGGGGTGTGTTCTTGTGCTGATTACTGGTGAAACTGAACTTATGAGTTCACTATTTCTTTTCTTCTCATCTGTATTCAGTCATAGGTTTTAGCCTTATGCAAAAGACTTAGACTAGCATTGCCGGAATAACGATACCATTCATTATGTGGATCATATCCCGAGATCATGTAGTAGGAACAGATTGTAAGTTGTTTTACAATGGGAAAGCATTCAATGATACGAAGTGTAAAATTTCCCTGAATTTCATTAGTGTTGGTACAAAACAGATGAGCTACTCTGGAGGAGGTGTTTGATACTTTACATTACATCCATAACATTTACAAACAAAATTTTTTATGTATTCACTTTTCTTTCATCTACTTATGAATTACCAAAATAAAAAAGATATCAATCAAATACGAGCCGCGATCGAAGAATGTTGAATGTTCTGAACACAAAACTGATCAGTTTCTAAAGTTGCAGCATCTGCTGGGTCTGACTGCAAAGCTTCTCTTTTCTAACAATACGAGATTTTGTTAAAACATCAGCAATATGTGCACACCTGCCACACCGTGCTGCCGTGCGCGCTATTATACAGAAACTGCGCTATCTTGCTTCATCTTGATAAGGCTATTCTCAATATTCCGCAGCACTGGTTTATAGCTGGAACAGTATGGACAAGGTTAAGTCACATAATAGAAGAAACAACGCAGAAAATATACTTTCGAAGAAGAGCGAGACATATTTAGATAAGTGGCATACAGGCGAGCAAGGCCATTGTAAGCCTGTGTGGCCTGTTGGAGTCGTGCTGAGAGCTGCAAGACTTCGGCAGATAATTCCTCGGCTCTGCTCTGCTCCTTTGCAAGTTGAGTCTGCACAAAAATAACATCAAAATAAGCAACCCATATTATATTACACGTATGGCAGTCCCAAAAGTAAAAGATGATGAACGCAATAGGCTACATACTTTGAGAGAGAGCATCTCAGGAGGACTAGTTTCAGCTATCTTGGAGATGTCAACATCTTCACTTACAGATGGTCGCCCTGCCTGTTCCATTCTATATTTGTGTAACATACTACGGAGCTCATCATTTTGTGTTAGACACTCTTTGACCTGCATGAATCACATTAGGCGAAATACCAGATTTATCATGTCATTTACACACTTGGGAGTTAAAGAACGGGTAACAACGATGAATCCACCAGTTTGATAACTAAGCAAAGAGGAGCAAATACAACAAGAAGACCCCCCCATAAACCAAACTTCACAACATAGAAAGTACCTGCTCTTCCCATTGGGCCACAACTTTGTTGGCCTCTTCATAAGCGGATGATAGATTTGAGTTTTCTTCAAAAAGCTTTTCTATCTCGGTGGACTGAGAATCAACCTGACAACAATGTGATCAAGAAACTGAATTCCAATAGTAGCAGCGACTGGACGAAAAATTGGGTGCCTGATATAAAAGTCAGGGCAAAAGACATTACCTCCATTAAAAGCTTTTGCCTGCTAATTTCTAGTCTCTCAACTGCAAGTGCCATATCATGTAATTGCTTCTCAAGCCTTTCTCTGTCTTCCTGGAAACCGACAAACCAGATTAATCACTTAGAAGATTGAAAATAATTACAATATGTATTGTAATTATAAAAGGAGAAGGAAAGGGAGCAGAGGAATTGAAGGCAAGAAGAAAGGAACTTATAAAATGTCACACAAAACTGGTGTACTGCTGGATATAAGTAGATAAAATAACAAACTGCAAAATTAAACTTGCAACCCCCCACCCCCCTCTAAAAAATTAAAAATAAAAGGTTACCTCTGAGAGCCCTTTGACATCAGCTTTTGGTGCTGCTTCCCCTACTGGACAGTACACACTTAAACAAGTCAATATCAACAACAGAGATGAGGATAAATATGAAATCTTATGCATTACCAATAAGAATTTGTCCTTCAACCTAATATTAACACTTTGAAAATAAAACAAACAGATTGAATAACGTTGAAAAGTAGAAAGTGTCTAGAGAAATGTAAATTGCAAAAGAAAATCTTGGGAGTAGCACAAGTCACATCAATTCTGCAAGCAATCCCACCAATGATTGATGTATAATAAATCCCTGTGAACTAAACATTTCTCAGACAAATGCATACCTTGTGATTGGCCCAAATGTACCACAATAATTAATGGCAATTATAGGAACAAATGAAACTCCTAATTAATAATCCAAACTTTAAAATCAGAAAAGCTTATTTGTATACCTGTCATCTTTTGGGATACTGTGGCAAGTTTCTCTTCCAAATCCTGCTTTTCAGAAACAAGGGCAGATGTTCGAGCCTGCTCTTCAGCTAAACGTTGCTGCTCTTGCTGCCTTAAGCGTGATTCTTGCTGTAAATCTCTGATCATCAATGACACTCAAAAAGAAAGCAAAAATGCATTGACAAGAAACAAGCAATTGATAAATAAGTCTGACCTCAAGCTGAGATTTTAAAGTAGATAGTTCCCTTTCTATAACCATTACATGATCTGGGGGATATGACATCCCACCAACTGGACCACTCATAGCTTGTTGCTGCAATGAATTTAACTCTGCTCTCAGGGTTGCTGCATCCTCCTCAGCCTAATGAAAGACAGTCAATCAGCAAACGAAGAAGAAACAAATTTTAACTTGGAATTGAAATTAATTAGCCATACTCTGTACTGTTCTTCTTCTGCCTCCTTCAAACGTTTCTTAATTGTCCGAAGCTGCGCAGACAGGTCTTCCTACAAAAAAACATGCATAATTCGTTGGAAAGAAGCCACAAAAAGTATTTTCAACAATCTAAAACTCAAACAAGGATTATACCCGAGAAACAACTGCTGCATCCTTTTCCATAGCAACATCTCTGAGAGCTTTCCTGAGTGATGGTAGTGTATTCTGCTCCTGTAAGGGCCAGTAAACAAAACAAACAAAAAATATCAAATTTTGAATATTCTCCCTATGTACTTAAAAAAACCAATTTGCATTCATCATAGAGCTTTACAGAAGACATTTAGCATTATCAAAGGTTCAAAATAAACAGTAGCCTAAAATCATAAGAGCCAAAGATGCACGTATGATAATTAAAAATAAAACAATCTTCGGTAAACTAAAATGTAAAGGAAATACTACTACTTTACAACGTAAGAACCAACTTCAAGCGAATCTTCTCTGATTTTGAATAAGCAAGAACAATATTATACAAATAAATTACCAGATCATTCAACCTCTTCTGTAGCATCTCATTCTCAATTTCTTTCGATTGCAGCTGAAAGAATGCCAAACTATTAGCAACATGAAACCACAATCTCATGAAAAGAACGAATGAATACTACTACTGCACACCTTTGAAGACAGTGACTTGTTTTCCTCATCCAGCTCCATGTTCCTCTTTTGAATTTCTTTCAATTGAGATACTAAGCTATTGATATCAGTCTGCGTGATTAAACATGAAATGTAACCTTATGCATCCAAACAACGATTGCAATTCCAAAAGCAAACTTATTGAATCAAAATTACAGGAAATAATTTTACGCACTTCTCCCAATCGCGCTCCGCTCTCCGACTTTTTCATCGGGACAGTATCTAGCGGAAATTCATGAAATATATTACGACAATTACATAATAAAAATTTATTCAAATTTCGGAAGCTAAGACGGAAGCCTAAGCCATGAAAGGTTGATACCGGTAGCGTTGGAGCCGGAGATTGGGAGTTGGGTGAGATCAGGTCCGGATGCCGCTTTACTCAACCGCTCCGCCGCTCTTTTTTGACGAATTTCTTCCAACTGAAACCAAAAATCATGAAATGCACCAATGTCAAAGATTCATTCGATTCCATGTTTTGCTGTGTGTCTGCGTTTCCAAATTTCCCTAATCTGTTTTGTGAAAGAAATGCCTGATTAACGAGATCGAGATATCTTTACCGTTCGCCGGGCGAGCGAAGCGTGACGAGCATCCATAATTACAGCTGAAAATTTCAAAGATCAAAAAATTCTGCAACCGTAACACAATCCAGAACGCCGAATGATGATGATCTCAGCGAAGATATAGAAGCGCCCCCGAAGTTTAAATTTCTACGGCGGGGCAGCCGTCGCCGTCCGATTAATCCGGATACTATTCGGGTCGAACTAGAAGGTGAAAGAAAAAAAAATGAATTGGGCTTTTCTATATTCTACTTATGGATCCATAAAAACGCTACTAGTGGCCCAAGTGGAAAGTAATAACTTTAGTTATAAATATATTTTAAAGGGTCCATAATCATCGGGTCTGGGTGGTGTAGTCGGTTATCACGCTAGTCTCACACACTAGAGGTCCCCGGTTCGAACCCGGGCTCAGACATTTTTTTTTTTTTTTTTCAGATTTCGATTTTTACAATTGATTCCGCAGTTACTCATAAAGTGTTTAATTTGATTTGTGCCCATCAAAAGTTCAGAATTCAATTTGTGCCCACTAAAAGTTTACAGTGTTTTTACTTCAAGTTTTTTGTTTTCAAAAATGTAAAATTGC
>CM028758.1:22949066-23190963 GCA_016801395.1 Leptodermis oblonga
AGGAGGAGGTGCTTCTGCCCCTTTGGGGAGTGAGCAAATACTGGCTGCAATAGCGCAACTCTCTGACGATTTGCTACCCTCACAGAGGAGGTCGCTGTGAACTACGCACTGAACGAGAACAACGGCGTACAGAGTCAGATGATGATCTAGGCGCACCTGACAACAACGCCGCTGACAAGTCTTTCGAAGGCCTCAGTCAGTCAATGCAAAACGACTGTTCCACCCTTCGCTGGCGGCACGAATCCAGAGGATTATCTAGACTGGGAGATGAAGATGGAGCGCATCTTCGAGCTGCATGTGATCCCAGAACACAAGAAGGTCCCTCTCGCGGTGGTAAATTTCACGGACTATGCCCTGGTCTGGTGGAATCAACAGATGGACCAGTGAAGGAATACGCGTCCCGAGTGGGCCCGTGCTTCGCCTCTAACTTGGTTTGATTTAACTATTGCTATGCGTAGAACTTTTGTTCCTGATTACTATTTTAGAGAATTGTATAGGAAATTACATACTCTTGTACAAGGTTCTTTATCTGTAGACGCATACTATAGAAAGTTAGAGATGGCCAAAATTAGGGCAAATGTACAGGAACATGAAGCCGCATCAATAGCTCGTTTCTTAATGGCTCAAATAGGGGTATAGTTTTAGCTGTTGAACTGCAGAATGTGACAACTCTGACGGACATGTTTGCACAAAGCTCGGGTCATGGAGGAGTACCTGAAGACCGTTCCACCCGTCCGGACGCCTACCGCACCCACTGGCTTGGAGAAAGAATCCGGTTTACTCTCCACTAGCAAAGAAGCCGTTCACGTCAGAAAGGAGGCTATAGTCCCCGCCACCACCTCGTCTTCTTCACAATCCAGAACGCCATCAACACCTCGGCAATCCATCAGCAATGTCACTTGCCACAAGTGCTCAGGCCGTGGCACTACATGCGTGATTGTCCTAACATCCGGAAGGTCTTATTGGGGCAAGATGATGAGTACATTTCAGAAGAGGAGGAAGAAGATGATCAAACTGTTGACCCCTTGCAGGAGTTAACTGACAGCACTCCGTCTGCACCAGTGGAGCAATTCAAGTTCATAGAGGAAGATCCCAATCAGAACTTGGTTACTCGCACTCTGACTACAGCTGCTGTCCAGGACACATCTCAACGGACAAACATCTTCCACGCCAGGACTAAGGTAAATGGAAAGTTGTGTGTTCTGATAACTGATGGAGGGAGTTGCACGAATGTAGCTAGCGAATATATGGTTGAAAAGCTGAAGCTCCCTATTATCAATCATCCACGTCCTTATCGGTACAATGGCTCGACAGCTCAGACGGCTACTACAGAGTCACCAAGCAGGTAAGCGTACCATACGCTATCGGTAAGTTTGAATCCACTGTCTTATGTGATGTTCTGCCAATGGAGGCTTGTCACATTCTACTCGAACGACCATGGCTCTTTTGACCTGAAGGCAACACATGATGGAGTCGCCAACACTTACTCGGTCTGCCAGGCTGGCAAGATCCACACGTTCCTCCCTATGCCACCTACTGAAGTGCGATCGGAAGCAATTCGCATGAAGGAAGCCATCGCCAAATGGGAAGCTGAAAGGCGCATAGACAGGAAGAACTTGTAAAGGGTAGTAAGGCGAACTCTGATAAGCCTACACAGGAAGAAGTTAAAGGTAGCTGTTTCGCTACAGTAGGGGAAATAGGACAGGTGTTAGATAGCAAAGCTGATATACTAGTTTTAGTATGTAAAGATAATTGTGCTAACCCTGACGATATCCCTCGGGATATCCCTATAGAAGTTGATTCTTTGTTGCAGGAATTCAACGATGTCTTTCCTGAAGAGCTGCCGCAGGGATTGCCACCTCTGCGTGGAATTGAACATCAGATCGACTTCATACCTGGCGCACCTATTCCAAATCGACCTGCCTACAAAGCCAATCCGGAGGAAACAAAGGAGTTGCAAAGGCAGATCGACAAGCTGCTAGCGAATGGCCAGGTAAGGGAATCTCTAAGTCCTTGTGCTTACCTGTAATTCTAGTCCCTAAGAAAGATGGTACATGGAGAATGTGTGTTGATTGTAGAGCTGTCAATAAGATAACAATCAAGTATAGGCATCCTATCCCTAGGCTTGATGACATGTTAGAGGATTTGTATGGTTCAACAATTTACACAAAAATAGATCTTACACAGGGCTATCATCAAATTCGCACGAGGGAGGGGGATGAATGGAAAACTACTTTTAAAACTAAATTTGGTTTGTATGAGTGGTTAGTCATGCCCTTCGGCCTAACAAATGCACCTAGTACTTTTATGAGATTAATGAATCATGTGCTTAGAAAGTTCATAGGGAAATTTGTTGTGGTTTATTTTGATGATATTCTGATCTATTCAAGAGACTTAAAATCGCATGTTGAGCATCTTTGCTTGGTTTTGATTGAATTGCGTGCTAATCAATTATATGCCAAGATGCAAAAATGTACTTTTTGTGTTTCGAAAGTTGTTTTTCTCGGTTTTGTAGTCTCTAAAGATGGTGTCAAAGTTGACGACGCCAAGGTGAAAGCCATTAGGGAGTGGCCCACACCAACCTCGGCCGCACAGGTGAGATCTTTCCACGGTTTGGCTGGATTTTACCTACGGTTTGTGAAGGACTTTTCCACCAAAGCAGCGCCTCTCAATGATTTGTGCAAAAAGAATGTTCCATTCGTATGGGGGCAGGCCCAGGAAAACGCCTTTACTGTTCTTAAGCATGATCTCACTCATGCACCTGTTTTAGCATTACCTGATTTTGATAAAGTGTTGAACTAATGTGTGATGCATCAGGTATTGGAATTGGCGCAGTCTTAATGCAGGAACGTAAGCCAATCGCCTTTTTCAGTGAGAAGTTAAAAGGGGCTGCCTTGAATTACCAACCTACGATAAGGAGCTCTATGCAGTGGTCCGCGCGTTTGAGACTTGGTCACATTATTTAATGGCCAAAGAATTTGTTGTACACAATGACCACGAGTCCCTAAAACACTTAAAGGGACAGAATAAATTAAATAGACGTCATGCTAAATGGGTTAACTTTATTGAATCTTTTCCTTACATTATTAAGTATAAGAAAGGTAAAGATAATTTGGTTGCTGACGCTCTATCTCACAGGTATGAAATTCTGGCTGTTTTAGATCATTCTTTGCTAGGATTTGCATATCTAAAGGATTTGTATGCTTCTGATGTTGATTTTTCGGATTTGTATAAAGCATGTGAATCTTGTGCATTCCATTACTATAGACATGATGGTTTTCTGTTTAGGGAAAATAGGTTATGCATCCCTCGTAGTTCTGCTAGAGAATTACTGATGTGGACGGTTGTACACATGCGGATTAAAGTTGCCAAGGACCTTGTGATTAAGTAGCGAGCTCGTATAATACTCTATCTTACCCGAAAAATCAGAGAAACAAAAAGAACTTAACCTAAGCTAATTTGTTTTAGATTTTCGAACCAAGTGTAAGAAAAGAGTTTGAAACATGCGAATTAATTAGGTAGAGCAATTAAACTAATTAGCTAAGTTTCATGCAATTATGTAAACTACAACATGCAAATACATAAAGCAATAAAGGGATGGTACTCAAAACACTTAGTCTGAATACTCTGAATTTTATTGATGTGTTCGGCCGCCTATTTATAGGTAAAACAGCTGAAAAAGTCATGAAAAGAATAAGGAAAAAGAAGTAGAATTGGAAATCAACCAAGAGATTGATTTCCTTTACAATACCAAACCCTGAAAGAAGTGGGGAATGGTAAAAAGAAAAGGTAAGTTTCGGTTTTGCCTTATCTTGTGGCAGCCGAAAATACAACTTGAAATAATAAGGAAAGAATAAAAATCCTACCCCCAAACAGGAGATCAAGAAGGAACCCTTTTTGGAAACTAACTAAAAGAAAAGAACCCTAGCTCTTACTTGTAACCCTAGCGACTTAAAAGAACCTTAGCCCTTAACTTGTAACCCTAGTTACTTAACTTGTAATCCCTAACTTATTAAGTTGTAACCCTAGCTACTTAAGTTGGCCGTGTGGGCTTCTCTTGTGGGCTGGCCGATCCGACTTGTGGTGGAATGGACTCCATGAGTTTGGGTCGGCCCAATTTGATGTCGCATTCTGGAAAATGTAAGGAACTTCAAGAAATGTTTCTTTAAAGTCCAAGAACCTTCTGGCATCTTCAAGAACTTCAAGAAACAGCCTTCTTCTTCATTGTGGATTGGAGAATTGCGCCTCTTCTTCAAGAATGGTTAGAAGAGTTGCAATTTGAACCTTTCCGTCTTTCTGCTCCAAGGCGTTTGCTTCTACTATCACTTGGGCGTCCTTTTGGCAAGCTTGGACAAGGTTGTTGAGTGTCTCTCGAACCTTCTTTGCTCTGCTTCTGGTCATCGACCCAGCGATGTCTACAAGTGATGAGGGCATCCTAAGTCAAGCAACAAGTCAAAGTCAACAAGAAAGTGGTTCCGGAGAAGCTGAGGAAGAGGTTCGAGTTCTACATCGAGGCCCGACAATGCTTCAGGATCCAAGCCCATATCAGAGGGATCCACTTGTAGACATCACTGGGCCCATGACCAGAAGCAGAGCAAAGAAGGTTCGAGATGTACTCAACAACCTTGTTCAAGCTTGCCATCAAGATGCTCAGCTGATTGTAGAAGTCCACGCCTTGGAGCAAAATGAAGGAAATGTGCAACTTGCAACTCTTCTAACCATCTTTGAAGAAGAGGCGCAAATCACCAAGTCCTAATGAAGAAGAAGGCTGTTTCTTAAAGTCTTGAAGATGCCGGAAGGTTCTTGGGCTTTAAAGAAAAAATTCATGAAGTTCCCTACAATTTGGGCCGACCCAAACTCATGGAGCCCACAAGTTTCGGCCAGCCCAAGAAAGCAAGAGGAAGCCACACGGCAGCCCACAAAGCAAGCCAACGGCTAGTTACTCAATTAGGGAATTTCTTTAATTAATTAAGTTGTTTCTTTTATTCTTTTAAGTTAGTTTCCAAAAAGGGTTCCCTTATTCTTTTTGGAAGTAGGAATTTTATTCTTTTCCTTATTTTTAGTTTACAAATTCGGCTGCCACTTGTTAAGGGTAAAACCGAATTTCCTTTTCCTTTTCGTACCATTCTCCTACTTCTTTCAGGGTTTGGTATTGTAACAAAAATTAACCTCTTGTTAATTTCCAATTCTAATTCTTTCCTTCTTCTACTTCTTGTACCAATTTCGGCTGCCCTTAAAGCCTATAAATAAGGGCCGAAATCCTCAATAATATACAGAGTATTCAGATCATAAAACTTAGTGTTTGAGTACCCTCCTTTTATTGCTTTATGTATTTGCATGTTGTAGTTTACATAATTGCATGAACTTAGCTAATTAGGTTACTTGCTTTACCTAATTACTCGCATGTTCAAAACTCCTATCTTACACTTGGTTCGAATCTAAAATAAAATTAACTTAGGTTAGCTTTATTTCTCTGATTTTCGAAAGTAAGTTAGAAGTATTATACGAGCTCACCGCTTAATCACAAGGTCCTTGGCAACATTATCCGCATGTGTACAACCGTTCACATCAACAAGTGGATCCCTTTGATATGGACTTGGATCCTGAAGCATTGTTGGACCTCGATGTAGAACTCGAACCTCCTCAGCTTCTCCGGAATCACTTGCTTCTTGACTTGTTGCTGGCGTTTGGATGCCATCATCAATTACTGGTTCGTGAAGCTCACAATGGGGGTCTTATGGGTCATTTTGGTGTGCATAAAACACTTGAAGTGTTACAAGAGCATTTTTATTGGCCGCATATGCGTAAAGATGTACAACATGTTTGCACTCGTTGCATTAATTGTTTGAAAGCTAAGTCTACATCTAAACCCCATGGACTTTACACGTCTTTGTGATGTGGACGGTTGTACACATGCGGATAATGTTGCCAAGGACCTTGTGATTAAGCGGCGAGCTCGTATAAGACTCTAACTTACCTTTGAAATCAGAATAAACAAAAAGACCTAATCTAGTTGTTTTTGTTTTAGATTCGAACCAAGTGTAAGAAAAGAGTTTTGAACATGTGAATAATTAGGTAGAGCAAATAACCTAATTAGCTAAGTTCATGCAATTATGTAAATTACGACATGCAAATACATAAAGCAATAAAAGGAGGGTACTCAAACACTAAGATTTTATGATATGAATACTCTGAATATTATTATGCATGGCTGCCCTATTTATAGATGAAGGGTCAGCCGAAAACAAGAAAGAAATAATAAGGAATTGGAAATTAACCAAGAGATTAATTTCCTTTACCAAACCCGGAAAGAAGTAGGAATGGTAGAAAAAGAAAGAAAGAAATTCGGTCACCTCTTTTCTTTGGGTGATTGCCGAAATTACAAGGAAAAGAATAAAACTCCTACCCCCAAAAAGAATAAGGAAATCCTTTTTGGAAACTAACTTAAAAGAATAAAAGAACATAATTAATTAAAAGATGAAATCCCTAATTTATCTAAGGAGCCGTGTGGGCTGTTTTCTTTGGGCTGTGCGGCTTCCTTGCTCCTTTGGGCTGGCCGAAGCTTGTGGACTTTGGTTCCATAAGTTTGGGTCGGCCCAATGTGTAGGGAATTTCATGATTTGTTTCTTTTAAAGCCCAAGAACCTTCCGGCATCTTCAAGACTTCAAGAAACAGCCCTTCCTATACCACCCTTCCTTTCTTTCACCGCCCTTCTTCTTTATTTGGACTTGGTGAATTGCGCTTCTTCTTCAAAGATGTGTAGAAGATTCGCAATTTGCACATTTCCTCCTTTCTCCTCCAAGGCGTGGGCTTCTACAATTAACTGAGCATCCTGATGGCAAGCTTGAACAAGGTTGTTGAGTGTATCTCTAACCTTCTTCGCTCTGCTTCTGGTCATTGGCCCAGTTATGTCTACAAGTGGATCCCTCTGATACGGACTTGGATCCTGAAGCATTGTAGGACCTCTATGTAGAACTCGAACACCCTCCTCAGCTTCTCCGGAATCACTTGCATCTTGACTTTGACTTGTTGGTTGACTTTGGATGCCCTCATCATCCCCTCCCGATTGAAAAGGATTTGTCCTCAAATCAGCAACCTGTTCATCAACAAAAGGAGACAAGTCAGCAACATTAAAGGAAGAACTAACACCATACTCAACTGGTAAGTCGAGTTTGTAGGCGTTAGGCCCAATCTTGGAAACGATCTGAAAAGGTCCATCGCCCCTTGGATGGAGTTTGGTCCTTCTTGCTGCAGGGAATCGTTCCTTCCTCATGTGAACCCAAACCCAGTCGCCTGGTTCAAAGTTCACAGCCTTGCGCCGTTGGTTTGCATTGGCGGCGGCTTTGGCATACGTCTTCTCCAGATTAGCTCGAACCTTAGCATGTATGCGTTGCACTGCTTCAACTTTCTTTGCACCGTCTGGATTGACCTGTTCTTTGGGCGGCAAAGGAATGAGATCCATCACCGTCAAGGGAGTAAAGCCATAGGCAACTTCAAAAGGACAGAATCCTGTTGAGGAGTGCTTGGTTCGGTTGTATGCAAACTCTGCAACCGGCAAGATGTCTTCCCAACGCTTGAGATTCTTCTGAATTAACGCCCTGAGTAGGTTGCCAACGGTTCGGTTGGTGACTTCCGTCTGACCATCCGTCTGTGGATGACTTGTAGTCGAAAACAACAGTTTTGTGCCGAGGCGGGACCACAAAGTCTTCCAAAAGAAACTCAGAAATTTGACGTAGTAATCTGACACAATGGTTCTCGGAATGCCATGTAGCCGAACAATACCTTGAAAGAATAACTCAGCTACATGTCTGGCATTATCTGATTTCCTGCAAGGAATGAAATGCGCCATTTTAGAGAAATGATCAACAACGACAAATAAAGAGTCATTACCTTTCTGCGTCCTCGGGAGACCTAAAATGAAATCCATAGAAATGTCAGTCCAAGGTACAGAAGGTATAGGTAAAGGCGTGTAAAGCCCATGGGGTTTAGAAGTAGATTTAGCTTGCAAACAATTAATGCATCGAGAGCAAACATGCTGTACATCCCTTCTCATATGCGGCCAATAAAAGTGTTCATGCAACAGTTCAAGTGTTTTATTTACACCAAAATGACCCATAAGACCCCCACTATGAGCTTCACGAACCAGTAATTCCCTAGCGGAACTACGAGGGATGCATAACCTATTTTCCTTAAACAGAAAACCATCATGTCTATAGAACTTTTGGAATGCACCAGATTCACATGCTTTATACAAATCAGCAAAATCAACATCAGAAGCATATAAATCCTTGAGGTATGCGAAACCTAACAAAGTATGATCAAGAATTGTCAGAATTTCATACCTGCGAGATAGAGCGTCAGCAACTAAATTATCCTTACCTTTCTTATACTTAATAATATAAGGAAAAGATTCAATAAAGTTGACCCACTTAGCATGACGTCTATTCAAATTATTCTGTCCTTTCAGATGCTTAAGAGACTCATGATCACTAAGAACAACAAATTCCTTAGCCATCAAATAATGTGACCAAGTTTCAAAAGCACGGACAACAGCATAGAGCTCTTTATCATGTGTAGGATAATTCAAAGCAGCTCCTTTAAGCTTCTCACTGAAAAAGGCAATAGGCTTCTTCTCCTGCATTAACACTGCGCCAATTCCAACACCTGATGCATCACACATTAGTTCAAACACTTTATCAAAATCAGGTAATGGTAAAACAGGTGCATGAGTGAGATCATGCTTTAAAACAGTAAAAGCTTTTTCCTGAGCTGGCCTCCACACAAATGGTGCGTTCTTCTAGCAGAGATCATTGAGGGGCGCTGCTTTAGTGGAGAAATCTTTCACAAACCGCCTGTAGAATCCAGCCAATCCATGGAATGACCGAACCTGTGCGGCCGAAGTTGGTTGCGGCCAATCCCTAATGGCCTTCACCTTGGTATCATCAACTTTGACACCATCTGCAAAGACTACAAAACCAAGAAAAATAACCTCCGAAACACAAAAGGTACACTTTTGCATCTTGGCATATAACTGATTAGCACGTAATTCAATTAAAACCAAACGAAGATGTTCAACATGTGAATCATAATCTCTGGAATAGATCAAGATATCATCAAAATACACAACAACAAATTTACCTATAAACTTTCTAAGCACATGATTCATTAATCTCATGAAAGTACTAGGTGCATTTGTGTGACCAAAGGGCATGACTAACCACTCATATAAACCAAATTTAGTTTTAAAAGCAGTCTTCCATTCGTCCCCCTCCTTCATGCGAATTTGATGATAGCCCTGTGTGAGATCTATTTTTGTATAAACAGTAGAACCATGCAAATCCTCTAACATGTCATCAAGCCTAGGGATAGGATGCCTATACTTGATTGTTATCTTATTCACAGCTCTACAATCCTTACACATTCTCCATGTACCTTCTTTCTTAGGAACTAGAATAATAGGTACAGCACAAGGACTTAGAGATTCCCTTACCTGACCATTTGCGAGCAGCTTGTCTATTTGTTGTTGCAACTCCTTTGTTTCCTCCGGATTTGCTTTATAGGCAGGTCTGTTCAGAAGTGGTGCGCCAGGGATGAAATCAATTTGATGTTCAATTCCTCGAAGTGGCGGCAGACCCTGCGGCAACTCTTCTGGAAAAACATCATTGAATTCCTGCAACAAAGAAGAGATTTCTATACGGATATCCCGAGGGATATCGTCAGAGTTAGCACAATTATCTTTACAAACTAGAACCAGTACATCATCATTGTTGGCTAACACTTGGCCTATCTCTCCCTTAGTTGCGAAACAACTATTCCTAACTTTGTCCTGATCAGGCTTATCAGAGTTCGCCTTACTACCCTTTACAAGTTCTTTCCCTTTACCCTTCGCTTGGCGCCTTTCAGCTTCCCAGTTGGCGATTGACTCCTTCATGCGAACAGCTTCTGATCGCACTTCAGCCGGTGGCTGATGTGGACATCAAAGGCGAAAACAACACACATTATGAGGCAGAATCCACAAAACAAAGAGGACGGCCAAAAAGAAGCACACGCCTTGAAAAAGAAAGAAGGAAATGTTCAAATTGCAACTCTTCTAACCATTCATGAAGAAGAGGCTCAATTCAGCACTTCCCATTAAAGAAGAAGGCTATTTCTTGAAGTCTTGAAGATACCGAAAGGTTCTTGGGCTTTAAAGAAACAATTCATGAAGATTTCCTACAATTTGGGCCGACCCAAAACTCATGGACCAGCCCACAAGTTTTCGGCCAGCCCAAGGAGTCCACAAGGGAAGCCGCACGGCCCATCCAAGGAGAAAGCCCACACGGCCAGCCCAAGGAGAAGCCACACGGTTTTAGGGATTTTTCGGATTCTTAATTAAGTTACTTTATTTTTTAAGTTAGTTTCCAAAAAGGGTTTCCTTATTCTTTTTGGGAGTAGGATTTTTATTCTTTTCCTACTTGTTTTCTAATTAGCTTTCCTTCTTGTTTTAGGTAGTGTAAATTCGGCTACCTCATGTTTTAGGTAAAACCGAATTCTTGTTGCCTTTTCTTACCATTCCTACTTCTTTCCGGGTTTGGTAATTGTAAAAGAAATTAACCTCTTGGTTAATTTCCAATTCTAATTCTTTTCTTTTCCTACTTTTTGTATTAAAATTCGGCCACCCTCACCTATAAATAGGTGACCGAATTCATCAATAAAGTTAGAGTATTTCAGATCAAAAACTTAGTGTTTGAGATACCTCCTTTTATTGCTTTATGTATTTGCATGTTGTAGTTTACATAATTGCATGAAACTTAGCCTTTTAGGTTCTTGCTCAGCCTAATTGTTCGCATGTTTCACACCTCTTTTCTTGCACTTGGTTCGAATTCTTAAACAAACTGGTCAGGATAGTTTATCCCTTGTTTTATCAATTCCGAACGTGAGTTAAAGGTTTTTGTAAGAGCTTGTCACTTAATCACAAGGTCCTTGGCAACATTATCCGCATGTGTACAACCGTCCACATCAATTGGTATCAGAGCTAAGGAGTGGTTTCGTGACCGGAGGAGATCAACCGATCAAATCCTTTTCCAGGTGTTTTCTTTTCCTTGTTAATCTTGATTGTTCTTGAAATTCTTGGAATTGAATTCATCTTCTTGGGGGGAAAATTTTTTTTTCTTCCAGCTTAAAATTGCGATTTTGTGTACTGTTTTTCCATCTTTAAAATCGCAAATTTTCTTAAAATTCGGATACCCTTGCTGCAATTTTTGAAATTAAAATCGGACCTCAGTTTTCAAATTAGGGTTTCGGTTTTTTTTTTCGTGACACTAGGGTTTCGGGTTTTCCGTCGCTAATTCACACGACCTCGGTTTTTGTTTGCTTGGTTTTTGCGACACTTTTCTACCCTTCTTTTGGTGCTGATTTTGCTGAAAATTGTGAGTTTTGCGGTTGGTGTTAAGCAGCTCACTTGTTTGCGCATTGTAAAATTGCATGCTATAAGTTTTGGATACTTTCTTTTGAATTCTTGAAAATTTAGTGAATTCTTGATTTTGTATCCTTGTGCTGCTAAGATTATCCCTGGGATTAGGCTAGTAAATTGAAAAATTGTTTTTGCTGGCCCTAGGGTTTTCGTAATTGAAATCGCATATTGCTAGAAAGTTGGTACTGTTTTCGGCCATTAGGTTGTATTAATTTCGCAAATTAGGTACTGTTTTGCATATTAGAAGCCTTGATAATTTGTGGGGATTGGTTTCTTGATTACCTATTGGGTGGGTGATCGCTTCTTTGGGTAGTTTAGGCTTTCCTGAAGTTGTTTCAACTCTGCTAATTTTCTTTGCTTCTATTCACTTTGAATTGCCCTGCTTTCAATTGCCTTGTTTATCTTTTCGTGCGACCTATACATTAGATCTTAATTATAGTTTGGCTTTTGTCATCGTGCACACTCATCTTTTCTGAAATTTGAGGGCTTAACCCCGAAATTCCTGTTGTGTACTTCATATCTGAACTATATTACATAAATATCGTTTTACGAAAAGATTTTTCAAAACAGAACCAAGTGTGGTTTTTGCGAAAATTTTTGCTTCTTTCTTAAGTGTCATTGCTTTTGTGTGAAATTGCTGCTTGCCTGATACATTTATCAATACAGGGAGGTTTGAGTGGTAAAAGGCTTGAGTACACATCTTATACAGGGCGCCACCCTAGAGCGATACACGGGGTTTGTGTGTAGCTATTAGGTGGGAAACACTTGGGGGAATAAGGGGGTAAGGTTATTTCTCACTTTTCCTTATTCTTAGCAGACAGATTCTCGCTTCTTTATCCAATGTCAGGTGGAGGTGCTCCTAACCCTATGGGAAACGAGCAAATCCTGGCTGTGCGATTGCGCAACTCTCTGCGCGTTTCGCTACTCTCACGGAGGAAGTTGCCGAACTCAGGACAGAACTGGACCAGAGACGCACAGACTCAGACGATGAGCCGGCCGATCCAGGCACCAACGCCGTAGACCAGCCATTCGCAGGCCTCAGTCAGTACAAAACTACCGTTCCACCCTTTGCCGGAGGCACGAATCCAGAGGACTATCTCGACTGGGAGATGAAAATGGAGCGCATTTTTGAACTTCATGCGATCCCGGAACACAAGAAAGTCCAACTTGCAGTGGTCCATTTCACCGACTATGCCCTAATCTGGTGGAATCAATAGCAGGACCAGCGCAGGAATACGCGCCCTATGCGTGCCTGCGCACCGCCTCTCTCTTGGTTTGATTTGACTACTTCTATGCGTAGGACTTTTGTACCGGACTACTATTTTAGAGAATTGTATAGGAAATTACATACTCTTGTACAAGGTTCTATGACTGTAGATGAATATTATAGAAAACTAGAGATGGCAAAAATTAGGGCTAATGTACAGGAAGATGAGCCCGCATCTATGGCTCGTTTTCTTAGTGGTTTAAACAGGGGTATTGCTTTAGCTGTGGAATTGCAGAATGCTACAACGCTGACAGACATGCTGCACAAGGCTCGGGTTATGGAGGAGTATCTGAAGTCCGTCCCACCAGTCCGGACACCTACCAGCGCCCCCACCAGCCTGGCGTAAGAATCCGACCTACTTGCCACCAGCAAGGAGGCCGATCATGTCTGAACGCAAGGCCATCGTCCCTGTTGCCGCCGCCACTTCTTCTTCATCCCAGCAAAAAAACGCCATCAACTCCCAGGCAGTCTATCAGCAACGTTACTTGCCACAAGTGCTCAGGCCGTGGCCACTACATGCGTGACTGTCCCAACATCCGGAAGGTATTATTGGGCCAAGATGGTGAGTACATATTAGAATCCGATGAAGAGGAGCCAACCGTTGACCCTATAAAGGAGTTGATTGACAGCACTCCGTCAGAACCAGTGGAGCAGTTCGAATTTCTTGAAGAAGATCCTTCTCAGAACTTGGTTACTCGCACACTGACTACAGCTGCTGTCCCGGACACGTCCCAGCGGACAAACATCTTCCATGCCCGCACAAAGTAAATGGAAAGTTATGTGTTCTGATCATTGATGGAGGGAGTTGTACTAATGTTGCTAGTGAGTATATGGTTGATAAGCTACGCCTCCCTGTCATCAATCATCCCCGTCCTTATCGGCTTCAATGGCTCGCAGCTCAGATGGCTACAGAGTCACAAGCAGGTAAGCGTACCATACGCTATCGTAAGTTCGAATCCACGGTTTTATGTGATGTTTTGGCCAATGGAGGCTTGTCACATTCTACTCGACGACCATGGCTGATGTGGATGGTTGTACACATGCGGATAATGTTGCCAAGGACTTGTGATTAAGTGACAAGCTCTAAAAACCTTTAACTTACGTTCAAATTGATAAACAAGGGATAAACTATCCTGACCAGTTTGTTTAAGAATTCGAACCAAGTGCAAGAAAAGAGGTGTGAAACATGCGAACAATTAGGTTGAGCAAGAACCTAAAAGGCTAAGTTTCATGCAATTATGTAAACTACAACATGCAAATACATAAAGCAATAAAAGGAGGTATCTCAAACACTAAGTTTATGATCTGAAATACTCTAAATTTTATTGAAGTTTCGGCCCCTTTAAATAGGAGTAAGGATGGCCGAAAATCAGTAGAAAGAAAAGGAAAAGAATTGGAAATTAACCAAGAGTTAATTTCCTTTACAATACCAACTCCTGAAAAGAAGTAGGAGAATGGTAAGAAAAGAAAAGGTATTTCGAAAATTACAACTCCTAAATCAAGAAGGAAAGCTAATTAGAAAACAAGTAGGAAAAGAATGATAATCCTACTCCCAAAAAGAATAAGGAAAACCCTTTTTGGAAATTAACTAAAAGACTAAAAAAGACTTAATTAAAATTCTGAAAACTAATTCCCTAAAACCCTAAACCGTGTGGCTTTTTCCTTGGGTTGGCCGTGTGGGCTTCTCTCCTTGGATTGGGCCGTGCGGCTTCATGTCTCCACTTGGGCTGGCCGAAAACTTGTGGGCTGGTCCATGAGTTTTTGGGTCGGCCCAAATTGTAGGGAATTTTATTATTTGGTTTCTTTAAGTCCAAGAACCTCCCGGCTTCTTCAAGACTTCAAGAAACAGCCTTCTCTCTTGATTAAAATGTGATGATTTGCGCCTCTCCTTCCAAGATAGTTAGAAGAGTTGCAAATTGCACATTTCCTCCATTTTGCTCCAAGGCGTGGGCTTCTACAATCAGCTGGGCATCTTGATGGCAAGCTTGAACAAGGTTATTGAGAGCTTCTCGCACCTTCTTCGCTCTGCTTCTGGTCATGGGCCCAGTGATGTCTACAAGTGGATCCCTCTGATATGGGTTTGGATCCTGAAGCATTGTCGGGCCTCGATGTAGAACTCGAACCTCCTCTTCAGCTTCTCCGGAATCACTTGTAGTTTGACTTGTTGCATGTTGTTGACTTTGGATGCCCTCATCAATGGCTCTTTGACCTGAAGGCAACACATGATGGGGTCGCCAACACTTACTCGGTCTGCCAGGAGGGCAAGATCCACACATTCCTACCCATGCCACCGGCTGAAGTGCTATCAGAAGCTGTTCGTATGAAGGAGTCACTCGCAAACTGGGAAACTGAAAGGCGCCAAGCGAAGGGTAAGGGGAAAGAATCTGTAAAGGGTAGTAAGGCGAACTCTGATAAGCCTGCTCAGGAAAAAGTTAAGAATAGTTGTTTTGCTACTCAGGGGGCGATAGGTCAAGTGTTAGACAACAATGATGATGTACTGGTTTTAGTGTGTAAAGATAGTTGTACTAACCCTGACGATATCCCTCGGGATATCCCTCTGCAAGTCGTTTCTTTGTTGCAGGAAGAAGACAAATCGAAGGAGACAAAGGAGTTGCAAAGACAGATCGACGAACTTTTGGCTCACGATCTGGACTACTGCAACGCATTGTTGCCTGTTATCTACACTGCAAAGGAGATGTCCAAGGAGCTAAAGCCCGTGATGGCGATTGGCCTTTTAAAAACGTGTCAACAATAGGGCCTCCTGCTTACAAGCTTAATTTGACAGGTAAGTATGCTCTGTGTTTTGTGTTAATCTTTCTGACTTGTTTCTGTTTGTTTTCAGCGCCTTGGATTCGAGGACATCAAAGGCGAGGGAATGATGTGGACATCAAAGGCGAAAACAACACACATTATGAGGCAGAATCCACAAAACAAAGAGGACGGCCAAAAAGAAGCACACGCCTTGAAAAAGAAAGAAGGAAATGTTCAAATTGCAACTCTTCTAACCATTCTTGAAGAAGAGGCGCAATTCAGCACTTCCCATTAAAGAAGAAGGCTGTTTCTTGAAGTCTTGAAGATGCCGGAAGGTTCTTGGGCTTTAAAGAAACAATTCATGAAGATTCCCTACAATTTGGGCCGACCCAAAACTCATGGACCAGCCCACAAGTTTTCGGCCAGCCCAAGGAGTCCACAAGGGAAGCCGCACGGCCCATCCAAGAAGAAAGCCCACACGGCCAGCCCAAGGAGAAGCCACACGGTTTGAGGGATTTTTCGGATTCTTAATTAAGTTACTTTATTTTTTAAGTTAGTTTCCAAAAGGGTTTCCTTATTCTTTTTGGGAGTAGGATTTTTATTCTTTTCCTACTTGTTTTCTAATTAGCTTTCCTTCTTGTTTTAGGTAGTGTAAATTCGGCTACCTCATGTTTTAGGTAAAACCGAATTCTTGTTGCCTTTTCTTACCATTCCTACTTCTTTCCGGGTTGGTAATTGTAAAAGAAATTAACCTCTTGGTTAATTTCCAATTCTAATTCTTTTCTTTCCACTTTTTGTATTAAATTCGGCCACCCTCACCTATAATAGGTGACCGAATTCATCAATAAAGTTAGAGTATTTCAGATCAAAAACTTAGTGTTTGAGATACCTCCTTTTATTGCTTTATGTATTTGCATGTTGTAGTTTGCATAATTGCATGAAACTTAGCCTTTTAGGTTCTTGCTCAGCCTAATTATTCGCATGTTTCACACCTCTTTTCTTGCACTTGGTTCGAATTCTTAAACAAACTGGTCAGGATAGTTTATCCCTTGTTTTATCAATTCCGAACGTGAGTTAAAGGTTTTTGTAAGAGCTTGTCACTTAATCACAAGGTCCTTGGCAACATTATCCGTATGTGTACAACCGTCCACATCAGTGACATTGGTAGGAACGTGTGGATCTATCCCTCCTGGCAGACCGAGTAAGTGTTGGCGACCCCATCATGTGTTGCCTTCAAGTCAAAGAGCCATGGTCGTCCTAGTAGAATGTGACAAGCCTCCATTGGCAGAACATCACATAAAACCGTGGATTCGAACTTACCGATAGCGTATGGTACGCTTACCTGCTTGGTGACTCTGTAGCCGTCTGAGCTGTCGAGCCATTGAAGCCGATAAGGACGGGGATGATTGATGACAGGGAGGCGCAGCTTATCAACCATATACTCACTAGCAACATTAGTTGATGTGGACGGTAGTACACATGCGGATTAAGTTGCCAAGGACCTTGTGATTAAGCGGAGGTATCTCAAACACTAAGTTTTTGATATGAAATACTCTGAATATTATTATGCATGGCTGCCCTATTTATAGTTGAAGGAGCAGCCGAAAATAAGGAAGAAATCAGTAAGGAAAAGAATTGGAAATTAACCAAGAGGTTAATTTCCTTTACCAAACCCGGAAAGAAGTAGAATTTGGTAAGAAAAAGAAAAGGCAATTCGGTTTTACCCTTAACAAGTGGTAACCGAATTTGCAATCTAAAAATAAGGAAAAGAATAAAATTCCTACTTCCAAAAAGAATAAGGAAACCCTTTTTGGAAACTAACTTAAAAGAATAAAAGAACATAATTAATTTAAAAGAAGAATTCCCTAATTTCACTAAGCAGCCGTGTGGGCTGTTTTCTTTGGGCTGTGCGGCTTCCTTGCTCCTTTGGGCTGGCCGAAATCTTGTGGACTTTGGTTCCATGATTTTGGGTCGGCCCAATGTGTAGGGAATTTCATGATTTGTTTCTTTAAAGCCCAAGAACCTTCCGGCATCTTCAAGACTTCAAGAAACAGCCTTCTTCATTATTTGGACTTGGTGAATTGCGCTTCTTCTTCAAAGATGTGTAGAAGATTTGCAATTTGCACATTTCCTCCATTTTCCTCCAAGGCATGGGCTTCTACAATTAACTGAGCATCCTGATGGCAAGCTTGAACAAGGTTGTTGAGTGCATCTCGAACCTTCTTCGCTCTGCTTCTGGTCATTGGCCCAGTTATGTCTACAAGTGGATCCCTCTGATACGGACTTGGATCCTGAAGCATTGTAGGACCTCTATGTCGAACTCGAACACCCTCCTCAACTTCTTCGGAATCACTTGCATCTTGACTTTGACTTGTTGGATGACTTTGGATGCCCTCATCATCCCCTCCCGGTTGAAAAGGATTTGTCCTCAAATCAGCAACCTGTTCATCAACAAAAAGAGACAAGTCAGCAACATTAAAGGAAGAACTAACACCATACTCACCTGGTAAGTCGAGTTTGTAGGCGTTAGGCCCCATCTTGGAAACGATCTGAAAAGGTCCATCGCCCCTTGGATGGAGTTTGGTCCTTCTCGCTGTAGGGAATCGTTCCTTCCTCATGTGAACCCAAACCCAGTCGCCTGGTTCAAAGTTCACAGCCTTGCGCCGTTGGTTTGCATTGGCGGCGGCTTTGGCATATGTCTTCTCCAGATTAGCTCGAACTTTAGCATGTATGCGTTGCACTGCTTCAGCTTTCTTCGCACCGTCTGGATTGACCTGTTCTTTGGGCGGCAAAGGAATGAGATCCATCACCGTCAAAGGAGTAAAGCCGTAGGCAACTTCAAATGGACAAACCCTGTTGAGGAGTGCTTGGTTCGGTTGTAGGCAAACTCTGCAACCGGCAAGATATCTTCCCAACACTTGAGGTTCTTTTGAATCAACGCCCTGAGTAAGTTGCCAACGGTTCGGTTGGTGACTTTCGTCTGACCATCCGTCTGTGGATGACTTGTAGTCGAAAACAACAGTTTGGTGCGAGGCGGGACCACAAAGTCTTCCAAAAGAAACTCAGAAATTTGACGTCGCGATCTGACACAATTGTTCTCGGAATTCCATGTAGCCGAACAATACCTTGAAAGAATAACTCAGCTACATGTTTGGCATCATCTGATTTCCTGCAAGGAATGAAATGAGCCATTTTAGAGAAACGATCAACAACGACAAATAAAGAGTCATTACCTTTCTGCATCCTCGGGAGACCTAAAATGAAATCCATAGAAATGTCAGTCCAAGGTACAGAAGGTATGGGTAAAGGCGTGTAAAGCCCATGGGGTTTAGAAGTGGATTTAGCTTGCAAACAATTAATGTATCGAGAGCAAACATGCTGTACATCCCTTCTCATATGCGGCCAATAAAAGTGTTCATGCAACAATTCAAGTGTTTTATTTACACCAAAATGACCCATAAGACCCCCACTATGAGCTTCACGAACCAGTAATTCCCTAGCGGAACTACGAGGGATGCATAACCTATTTTCCTTAAACAGAAAACCATCATGTCTATAGAACTTTTGGAATGCACCAGATTCACATGCTTTATACAAATCAGCAAAATCAACATCAGAAGCATATAAATCCTTGAGGTATGCGAAACCTAACAAAGTATGATCAAGAATTGTCAGAATTTCATACCTGCGAGATAGAGCGTCAGCAACTAAATTATCCTTACCTTTCTTATACTTGATAATATAAGGAAAAGATTCAATAAAGTTAACCAACTTAGCATGACGTCTATTCAAATTATTCTGTCCTTTCAGATGCTTAAGAGACTTATGATCACTATGAACAACGAATTCCTTAGCCATCAAATAATGTGACCAAGTTTCAAAAGCACGGACAACAACATAGAGCTCTTTATCATCTGTAGGATAATTCAAAGCAGTTCCTTTAAGCTTCTCACTGAAAAAGGCGATAGGCTTTCTTTCCTGCATAAGAACAGCGCCAATTCCAACACCTGATGCATCACACATTAGTTCAAACACTTTATCAAAATCAGGTAATGCTAAAACAGGTGCATGAGTGAGATCATGCTTAAGTACAGTAAAGGCTTTGTCCTGAGCCGGCCCCCACACAAATGGAACATTCTTTTTACACAATTCGTTAAGAGGCGCGGCTTTAGTGGAAAAGTCCTTCACAAACCGTCTGTAGAATCCAGCCAATCCATGGAATGACCGAACCTGGGCGGCCGAAGTTGGCTGCGGCCAATCCCTAATGGCCTTCACCTTGGTATCATCAACTTTGACACCATCTGCAGAGACTACAAAACCAAGAAAAACAACCTCCGAAACACAAAAGGTACACTTTTGCATCTTGGCATATAACTGATTAGTACGTAATTCAATTAAAACCAAACGAAGATGTGCAACATGCGAATCATAATCTCTGGAATAGATCAAGATATCATCAAAATACACAACAACAAATTTACCTATAAACTTTCTAAGCACATGATTCATTAATCTCATGAAAGTACTAGGTGCATTTGTGAGACCAAAGGGCATGACTAACCACTCATATAAACCAAATTTAGTTTTAAAAGCAGTCTTCCATTCGTCCCCCTCCCTCATGCGAATTTGATGATAGCCCTGTGTGAGATCTATTTTTGTATAAATAGTAGAACCATGCAAATCCTCTAACATGTCATCAAGCCTAGGGATAGAATGCCTATACTTGATTGTTATCTTATTCACAGCTCTACAATCCATACACATTCTCCATGTACCTTCTTTCTTAGGGACTAGAATAACAGGTACAACACAAGGACTTAAAGATTCCCTTACCTGACCATTTGCAAGCAGCTTGTCTATTTGTTGTTGCAACTCCTTTGTTTCCTCCGGATTTGCTTTATAGGCAGGTCTGTTCAGAAGTGGTGCGCCAGGGATGAAATCAATTTGATGTTCAATTCCTCGAAGTGGCGGCAGACCCTGCGGCAACTCTTCTGGAAAAACATCATTGAATTCCTGCAACAAAGAAGAGATTTCTATAGGGATATCCCGAGGGATATCGTCAGAGTTAGCACAATTATCTTTACAAACTAAAACCAGTACATCATCATTGTTGGCTAACACTTGGCCTATCTCTCCCTTAGTTGCGAAACAACTATTCCTAACTTTGTCCTGATCAGGCTTATCAGAGTTCGCCTTACTACCCTGATGAGGATATCCAGAGCTAAAACAGCACACATTATGAGTCAGAAAGATGGACGCCAAATGGAAGCTCACGCCTTGGAGGGAAATGGAGGAAATGTGCGATTTACAACTCTTCTAACTATCTTTGAAGAAGAGGTGCAAATCATCAAATCCTAATAAAGAAGAAGGCTGTTTCTTGAAGTCTTGAAGATGCCGGGAGGTTCTCGGACTTAAAAGAAACAAATAAATAAAGTTCCCTACAATTTGGGCCGACCCAAAAACTCATGGACCCAGCCCACAAGTTTTCGGACAGCCCAAGTTGAAGCATGAAGCCGCACGGCCCAATCCAAGGAGAGAAGCCCACATGGCCAACCCAAGGAAAAAGCCACACGGCTTAGGGTTTTAGGGAATTATTTTTCAGATTTTAATTAAGTTATTTTATTTTTTGTTAGTTTCCAAAAAGGGTTTCCTTATTCTTTTTGGAAGTAGAATTTTTATTCTTTTCCTTATTGTTTAGTTATAATTTCGGCTGCCACAACAATAAGGAAAATCCGAAATTTAGTTACCCTTTCTTACCATTCCTACTTCTTTCTGGGTTTGGTAATTGTACAAGGAATTAACCTCTTGGTTAATTTCCAATTCTAATTCTTTTCTTTTCCTACTTTTTGTATTAAAATTCGGCCACCCTCGCCTATAAATAGGTGACCGAATTCTTCAATAAAGTTAGAGTATTTCAGATCAAAAACTTAGTGTTTGAGATACCTCATTTTATTGCTTTATGTATTTGCATGTTGTAGTTTACATAATTGCATGAAACTTAGCCTTTTAGGTTCTTGCTCAGCCTAATTGTTCGCATGTTTCACACCTCTTTTCTTGCACTTGGTTCGAGTTTATAAACAAATTGGTCAGGATAGTTTATCCCTTGTTTTATCAATTCCGAACGTGAGTTAAAGGTTTGTAAGAGCTTGTCACTTAATCACAAGGTCCTTGGCAACTTTATCCGCATGTGTACAACTGTCCACATCAATTGGTATCAGAGCTAAGGAGTGGTTTCGTGACCGGAGGAGATCAACCGATCAAATCCTTTTCCAGGTGTTTTCTTTTCCTTGTTAATCTTGATTGTTCTTGAACTTCTTGGAATCGAATTCATCTTCTTGGGGGGAATTTTTTTTTTTTTCTTCCAGCTTAAAATTGCGATTTTGTGTACTGTTTTTCAATCTTTCAAATCGCAAATTTTCTTACAATTCGGATACCCTTGCTGCAATTTTTGAAATTAAAATCGGACCTCAGTTTTCACATTAGGGTTTCAGTTTTTCGTGACACTAGGGTTTCGGGTTTTCCGTCGCTAATTCACGCGACCTAAGCTTTTGTTTGCTTTGGTTTTTGCAACGCTTTCTACCCTTCTTTTGGTACTGATTTTGCTGAAAATTGTGAGTTTTGCGGTTGATGTTAAGCAGCTCACTTGTTTGCGCATTGTAAAATTGCATGCTATAAGTTTTGGATACTTTCTTTTGAATTCTTGAAAATATAGTGAATTCTTTATTTTGTATCCTTGTGCTGCTAAGATTATCCCTGGGATTAGGCTAGTACATTGAAAAAAATTGTTTTTGCTGGCCCTAGGGTTTTCGTAATTGAAATCGCATATTGCTAGAAAGTTGGTACTGTTTTCGGCCATTAGGGGGTATTAGTTTTGCAAATTAGGTACTGTTTTGCATATTAGAAGCCTTGATAATTTGTGGGGATTGGTTTCTTGATTACCTATTGGGTGGGTGATCGCTTCTTTGGGTAGTTTAGGCTTCCTTAAGTTGTTTCAACTCTGCTAATTTTTCTTTGCTTCTATTCACCTTGAATTGCCCTGCTTTCAATTGCCTTGTTTATCTTTTCGTGCGACCTATACATTAGATCTTAATTATAGTTTGGATTTTGTCATCGTGCACACTCATCTTTTCTGAAATTTGAGGGCTTAACCCCGAAATTTCCTGTTGTGTACTTCATATCTGAACTATATTACATAAATATCATTTACGAAAAGATTTTTCAAAACAGAACCAAGTGTACAAGGTCCTTGGCAACTTTATCCGCATGTGTACAACCGTCCACATCATACCCTTTACAAGTTCTTTCCCTTTACCCTTCGCTTGGCGCCTTTCAGCTTCCCAGTTGGCGATTGACTCCTTCATGCGAACAGCTTCTGATTGCACTTCAGCCGGTGGCATTGGTAGGAACATGTAGATCTTGCCCTCCTGGCAGACCGAGTAAGTGTTGGCGACCCCATCATGTGTTGCCTTCAGGTCAAAGAGTCATGGTCGTTCGAGTAGAATGTGACAAGCCTCCATTGGCAGAACATCACATAAAACCGTGGATTCGAACTTACCGATAGCGTATGGTACGCTTACCTGCTTGGTGACTCTGTAGCCGTCTGAGCTGTCGAGCCATTGAAGCCGATAAGGACGTGGAATATTGATGACAGGGAGGTTGATAAGAACATTAGTACAACTCCCTCCATCAATAATCAGAACACATAACTTTCCATTTACCTTGGTGCGGGCATGGAAGATGTTTGTCCGCTGGGACGTGTCCGGGACAGCAGCTGTAGTCAGAGTGCGAGTAACCAAGTTCTGAGATGGATCTTCTTCAAGAAACTCGAATTGCTCCACTGGTGCAGACGGAGTGCGGTCAGTCAACTCCTGTGTAGGGTCAACGGTTGGTTCTTCTTCATCCTCCTCTAAAATGTACTCACCATCTTGTCCCAACAAGACCTTCTGGATACTTGGACAATCCCGCATGTAGTGGCCACGGCCTGAGCACTTGTGGCAAGTTACGTTGCTGATAGACTGCCTGGGAGTTGATGGCGTTTTCTGCTGTGATGAAGAAGAAGTGGCGGCGGCAACAGGGACTAGGGCTTTGCGTTCAGACATGATCGGCCTCCGTGCCGGTGGAGAGTAGGCAGGATTCTTGCGCCAGGCTGGTGGGGCGCTGGTAGGTGTCCGGACTGGTGGAACGGACTTCAGATACTCCTCCATAACTCGAGCTTTGTGCAGCATGTCTGTCAGAGTTGTAGCATTCTGCAATTCAACAGCTAAAGCAATACCCCTGTTTAAACCATTAAGAAAACAAGCCATAGATGCGGGCTCATCTTCCTGTACATTAGCCCTAATTTTTGCCATCTCTAATTTTCTATAGTATTCATCTACAGACATAGAACCTTGTACAAGAGTATGTAACTTTCTATACAATTCTCTAAAATAGTAATCAGGCACAAAAGTTCTACGCATTAAAGTAGTCAAATCAAACCAAGAGAGAGGCGGTGCGCAGGCACGCATTGGGCGCGTATTCCTTCGCTGGTCCTGCTGTTGATGCCACCAGATTAGGGCATAGTCGGTGAAATGGACCACTGCAAGTTGGACTTTCTTGTGTTCCGGGATCGCATGAAGTTCAAAGATGCGCTCCATCTTCATCTCCCAGTCGAGATAGTCCTCTGGATTCGTGCCTCTGGCAAAGGGCGGAACTGTAGTTTTGCATTGACTGAGGCCTGCGAATGGCTGGTCTGCGGCGTTGGTGCCTGGGCCGGCAACATCGTCGTCTGAATCTGTGCGCCTTTGATCCCGTTCAGTCCTGAGTTCGGCGACTTCCTCCGTGAGTGTAGCGAATCGCGCGGAGAGTTGCGCAATCGTAGCCAGGATTTGCTCATTTCCCATAGGGTTAGGAGCACCTCCACCTGACATTGGATAAGAAAGCGAAAACCTGTCTGCTAAGAATAAGGAAAAGTGAGAAATAACCTTACCCCCTTATTCCCCCAAGTGTTTCCCTCCTAATAGCTACACACACAACCCTGTGTTTCACTCTAGGGTGGCGCCCTGTAGAAGATGTGCACTCAAGCCTTTTTCCACTCAAACCTCCCGGTATTGATAAATGTATAAGGCACGCAGCAAATCACACAAAAGCAATGACACTTAAGAAAGAAGCAAAATTTTCGCAAAAACCAACACTTGGTTCTGTTTTGAAAAATCTTTTCGTAAAACGATATTTTGTAATATAGTTCAGATATGAAGTACACGACAGGAAATTTCGGGGTTAAGCCCTCAAATTTCAGAAAAGATGAGTGTGCACGATGACAAAATCCAAACTATAATTAAAGAGCAAATGTTCAGGTAGCACGAAAAGATAACTAGGCAATAGAAAGCAGAGCAATTCAAAATTGAATAGAAGCAAAGAAATATAAGCAGAATTGAAACAACTTTAGGAAAGTCCTAAAACTACCCAAAGAAGAGATCACCCACCCAATAGGTAATCAAGAAACCAATCCCCACAAATTATCAATGCTCCTAATTGGCAAAACAGTACCCAACTTGCGATTTCTAATCCCTCAATTAACCAAAACAGCACCAAATTGCAGCAATATGCGATTTCAAGAATTGACAACCCTAGGGCTAGCAAGTTCAATTTTTGACTCACTAACCAATTCCTAGGAATTATCTTAGCAGCACAAGGATACAAAACCAAGAATTCAATATATTTTCAAGAATTCAAAACAAGGTATCCCAAACTAGAGCATATAATTTTCAATGCGCAAACAAAGTGAGCTGCTTAACATCAACCGCAAAAACTCACTATTTCTCAACAAAACAGCACAAGAGGGATAGAAATAATACGCAAGAAGCCCAGCAATAGATAAACCCAAGCAAGAACCGAAAACCCTTAGAATTGTAGGTAAACCCGAAAGTGAAAACCCGAATAGAAAAACCAAAACAGAAAACCGAACCCAAAAACCGAAATTAGGGTTTAGGGTTTAGGGTTAGGGTTTAGGGTTAGGGTTAGGGTTTAGGGTTTAGGGTTTAGGGTTTTGGGTTTAGGATTTAGGGTTTAGGGTTAGGGTTTAGGGTTAGGGTTAGGGTTTAGGGTTTATAATTGAGAACCGAACCCTAGGGAATAAACCAAAACCCGAGCAGCACAACCCTAGCAAAACTTAAAACCGAACCCTTTTTATGAAGCACAAAACCGAACCCTTCAAGATTTCTGAAAACCCAATTTATCTAAACCCGATTTTATTTTCTAAAACCCGATTTAATTTCTGAATTTTACAGCAAGGGCAGTCTGGGTATTTAGAAAATATTTGCGATTTTTAAATATGGAAAACAGTACACAAATCGCAAATTGAAGAGCTTGAAAAAAATTTCCCCCAAGAAGATGAATTCTAATCCAAGAATTTCAAGAATAATCAAGACTAACAAGGAAAAGAAAACACCTGGAAAGGATTTGATCGGTTGATCTCCTCCAGCCACGAAACCACTCCTTAGCTCTGATACCAATTGATTTGGACGGTTGTACACATGCGGATAATGTTGCCAAGGACCTTGTGATTAAGCGGCGAGCTCGTATAAGACTCTAACTTACCTTCAAAATCAGAATGAACAAAAAGACCTAATCTAGTTGTTTTTGTTTTAGATTCGAACCAAGTGTAAGAAAAGAGTTTTGAACATGCGAATAATTAGGTAGGGCAAATAACCTAATTAGCTAAGTTCATGCAATTATGTAAATTACGACATGCAAATACCTAAAGCAATAAAAGGAGGGTACTCAAACACTAAGTTTTATGATATGAATACTCTGAATTTTATTATGCATGGCTGCCCTATTTATAGTGTAGGATCAGCCAAAAACAAGGAAGAAAATAGTAAGGAAAAGAATTGGAAATTAACCAAGAGGTTAATTTCCTTTACCAAACCCGGAAAGAAGTAGGAATGGTAGAAAAAGAAAGAAAGAAATTCGGTCACCTCTTTTCTTTGGGTGATTGCCGAAATTACAAGGAAAAGAATAAGGAAAAGAATAAAACTCCTACTCCCAAAAAGAATAAGGGAACCCTTTTTGGAAACTAACTTAAAAGAATAAAAGAACAAAATTTAAAAGAAGAAATCCCTAATTTAACTAAGCAGCCGTGTGGGCTGTTTTCTTTGGGCTGTGCGGCTTCCTTGCTCCTTTGGGCTGGCCGAAAACTTGTGGACTTTGGTTCCATGAGTTTGGGTCGGCCCAATGTGTAGGGAATTTCATGATTTGTTTCTTTTAAAGCCCAAGAACCTTCCAGCATCTTCAAGACTTCAAGAAACAGCCTTCTTCTTTATTTGGACTTGGTAAATTGCGCTTCCTCTTCAAAGATGTGTAGAAGATTCGCAATTTGCACATTTCCTCCTTTCTCCTCCAAGGCGTGGGCTTCTACAATTAACTGAGCATCCTGATGGCAAGCTTGAACAAGGTTGTTGAGTGCATCTCGAACCTTCTTTGCTCTGCTTCTGGTCATTGGCCCAGTTATGTCTACAAGTGGATCTCTTTGATACGGACTTGGATCCTGAAGCATTGTAGGACCTCTATGTAGAACTCGAACATCCTCCTCAGCTTCTCCGGAATCACTTGCATCTTGACTTTGACTTGTTGGTTGACTTTGGATGCCCTCATCAGCCGAGCTCTTAAAATTCTCTAACTTACTTTCGGCTAAGAGAAACAAAACTAACCTAAGCTGATTTTAGTTTATAGTCGAACCAAGTGCAAGCAAGAGATTTGAAACATGCGAATAATTAGGTAGAGCAAGAACTAATTAGCTAAGTTTCATGCAATTATGTAAACTACAACATGCAAATACATAAAGCAATAAAAGGAGGGTACTCAAACACTAAGTTTTATGATCTGAATACTCTGATTTTTATTGAAGAATTCGGTCCCTATTTATAGAGTTAAGGGCAGCCGAATTTAGTACAAGAATTAGAAAAAGAAAAGAAGTAGAATTGGAAATTAACCTAGAGGTTAATTTCCTTTACCAAACCCGGAAAGAAGTAGGAATGGTAAGAAAAAGGAAAAGGCAATTTCGGTTTTCCCTTTATCTTAGGGTAGCCGAATTTACAATCTGAAAAATAAGGAAAAGAATAAAATTCCTACTTCCAAAAAGAATAAGGAACCCTTTTTGGAAACTAACTAAAAGAGTAAAAAGAACCCTAACACTTAATTTGTAACCCTAGTTACTTAAAAGAACCCTAAGGACTTAATTTGTAACCCTAGTTACTTAAAAGAACCCTAAGGACTTAATTTGTAACCCTAGCGACTTAAAGGAACCCTACCCTTAACTTGTAACCCTAGTTACTTAAAAGAACCCTAAGGACTTAATTTGTAACCCTAGCTTCTTCACTTGGCCGTGTGGGCTTCCTTGGGCTGGCCGAATTTGTGGAGTGGACTCCATGAGTTTGGGTCGGCCCAAATTGTAGGGAACTTTATGAATTGTTTCTTTAAAGCCCAAGAACCTTCCGGCATCTTCAAGACTTCAAGAAACAGCCTTCTTCTTTAATGTGAAGTGCTGAATTGCACCTCTTCTTCAAGGATTGTTAGAAGAGTTGCAATTTGAACATTTCCTCCATTTTGCTCCAAGGCGTTGTCTTCTTTTTGGCCGTCCTCTTTGTTGCGTGGATTCTTACTCCTAATGTATGTTGTTTTAGCCCTTGATGTCCTCATCAAAGTTAGAATTTATACTTCTTTAATCACACCTGTATTTTCGGCTTATGTAATTTGCATGCTTGTTAATTGCTAAAAGTCAAGAAACTATAGGCTAATAGATAATTGCTCTGTCTATTAATCAAAGCTTTGTTTTGAATTCTAGTTTACTCCACTTGGTTCGAATTACGTGTTTAATTTACTTTGTAAGTTAGTAGTCTGCCGAATCCAAGGGTAAGGATTCTAGGGTTTAAGAGCAGTGTCTTGCATTCAGAATTTCCTTGGCACATTCCGCGTAGAGTTCTTGGTTTCCACGGTGTTGGGAATCCGAGATTCGCATCAGAGGTGAAACATGCGAATTTAATTAAGTAGAGCAAATAACCTAATTAAGCTAAGTTTCATGCAATATATAAATCACCAGCATGCAAAATACATAAAGCAATAAAGGGAGAGTACTCAAACTAATAGTTTAAAGATAAGAATACTTGTCTATTATGGAGAATTCGAGTGCCTATTTATAGAGAATAGGGCAGCCAAATTCTTGACCTAAAAGCAATAGGAAAAGGAAATAGAATTGGAAACCAATCAAGAGATTGATTTCCTTTACAATACCAAAACCTGAAAGAAGTAGGTAATGGAATAAGAAAAGGAAATTCGGTTACCTTAAAGATAAGGGCAGCCGAAATTACAAGTGGAAATCAAGAAGGAAAAGAATTGGAAATCCTACTCCAAAAAGGAGATCAAGAAGGGATCCTTTTTGGAAACTAACAAGCTAAGGGAAAAATAGGGAACATGCACAAACCCTTATTTTCCCTAAACCCTAACCTTTATTTTGCAAACCCTAGATAGGTAGGCCTTTCTTGTGGGCTGCTTGATGGGCTGGCCGAATTTGGTGATGTGGAATGGACTCCATGGAGGTTCGGCCTATTTGTTGATGGCGCATGGTGGAATGGTGTAGGGAGCTTCTGGAATCTCCTGCAATCATTTCGGAATCAAGATTTTCAAGATTCTTCAAGATTCGGCAAAATATGAATTTCAAGATTTTCAAGAAAATCAAGAATTTTAAGAAACGTCTCTTTAAAGTCAAAGAACCTTCCAGCGTCTTCAAGAACTTCAAGAAACAGCCTTCTCTTCATTGTGGAATTGTGAATTGCACCTCACTACTACAAAAATGGGCTTTAATGGCGGTTAATAAGGGCTTTTAACGGCGGGGTTTAGCATTTTTGAACCGCCATCTATCTGGCAGCCGTAGTAAGTTAGCGGACTTTCTACGGCGGTTAGAACCGCAGTAGAAAGTTTGGACTTTCTACGGCGGTTCGTGGTTGAACCGCCGTAGAAAGTCTCACTTTCTACTGCAGTCCAACATTGGACCGCCGTAGAAAGTCCGAACTTTCTACTGCGGTTCAAGGTTGAACCGCAGTAGAAAGTTACACTTTCGACGGCGGTTCATGGTTGAACCGCAGTAGAAAGTGAGACTTTCTACTGCGGTTCAACAACGAACCGCAGTAGTAAATTCGGGGTTTCTACTGCGGTACGTGGTTGAGACTTTCTACTGCGGTTCAACCATGAACCGCCGTTGAAAGTGTAACTTTCTACTGCGGTTCAACCTTGAACCGCCGTAGAAAGTGGCCACTTTTTACACCCGAGCCGCATTAAAAGCATTAAAAACCTGCTGCTAAAACCTGGTTTAAAGCAAAACCTGCTGCTAAAACTTGAAATTTAATACAAATGTCACCAATATACAAATTGAAATCGCTTTTATAATACAGCATATCCAAAAAATATTTGTACAACTCTAATATATATGAACAAGTTTAATTAGTATCCTTCAACTACGGCGGATGCTCCAAAATATAACGAGCGCATATTTTTCGCACTGCATCTATATCCACATTGCTTAATGGAGTGCGGTCGAGCTTGAAGTGCTGCAACAGAATTTTTGAAATTAAAAAGTAACCGAGTAGCAAAATGAAATACAGTCAATTAAGTAAGTTATGAGAAATATTTACCTTTTCAAGTGCCAATGTGGATGATTTCATTGCTATTTGGTACATGTAGTGCATTACATAGTACCCACACTCCCAATTGCTCGTTTGCTTTTTATGCTAATGAATTAATATATACGAGTTAGAAGATCATACAATTAATTGTATACAACACAACGTTTAGTAAAAAATTTAATATTCATAACTTCACTCATATTAATCTAATTAATTAAATAACTAGGACTAACAAAAATCTACTGATCGAAAAGGCAATTGCATGCATATATTAACTAACCTACAGTATTGGACTCACAGATTGCATGCATAAATCAAATACCTCAATAAATAACTTGACTAACTAATAAATTAATTGACTAATTAACACTACTAACTTAGGCTACCGGACTCACGGATTTAATTAAAACAACTAACACTACTAATTGCTTAGGCTACTAGACTCACGGATGTAATTAAAAAATTTAATAAGAACCAATTTTACCTTAACTACTATCCACGAAGGTTGCATATGCACATTTCTGAGCAATCCTAAGAAAGCTTGATAGTTAAACATCACCCTATAAAAATGAAAGCGGAACGAAAATAATTAGCAATATATGGATACATAGGCATTCTAACAGTTGTTAATATATATAACTCACTCGTCTATAAGCTCCACCGCCTCCTCTTTCTGTGGATTTTGTAAAGAATCAAACCAGTAGACAACTTTTTCTACTGGTCTAATGGCTATTAGCATCCAAAGTTCACTGCAAACAAAAAATTTAATGACGTCAGATCTTTATATCAGTGTTTCTTAAATATTAGAGAAGCGCTTACAGTGTCACTTACCCCTGAAGATAAGGCACCAGATACATTTCTTTATTCCTATCCTTCAAGTTTCGCGCAATGTAGTTTACCCTAGCTTCAAGCGTATTTCCTATGGGTGTGACATGATCAGCCGAGAGGAAACCTATCCCCTTTCTCCCATTCCTTTCAACTAACTCATGTAAAGCTCTAAACAATTTACAAAAAGGGCTTCATTGGTTAGTCTAGGCACATGGAATGCATACTATATATAACAATAATCAGTAATAGGTTATAAAATTAAGTGGAAACTCACTGGGTGAACAACTGCATCAAACTGTTTGAGACCTGGCTTTCTCTGGTCAATAACTCTACGAGATCCCCTCGATCCATCGCATTAGGCAGGTCCATACCTATGACTTCTCCTGTCATTTCAAAGAAGAAGCCATTGAAGTCCGAATCATTCTCCATTCGGAGCTGTAACTCTTGCAATGGATCAGATGTCGATGAGGATGACATCTCAGTCGGAACCGTCGCCGAAGGAGATGTCTTGTCATCCATAGAATTCATCCGGCCTTTTTTCTTTTGGGCACTTTTATCCACCTAACATCATTTGAAATAACATTAAATATACAAAACGGTATTAAGTAATTCACAAATAAATGAAATAATATACCTTTGTTACTGGAGCCGGCTGAATAATTTCAATCAACTCTATAGGCCATTCCACGAAAAAGGACTTGGCCATTCCCACTGTTGCAGCCTCTTCCTCAGGAAATGGTAGCGGGACACAGTCATCATAGGAAATTTTAATTGTGACCCTCGCGCAACCTTTCCTAACCTCGCGCCCGTGGTGCTTGCTTTGCTTATAAATATTTCTTTTTGCCACAAGCTTACGCCGCTTTTGCGAATCCTTAGAGAGGAACAGATGGCATTCACACCCGTCCTTAGATAATAGGCAAGCGAATGAACATTAATCAACTATTAAGTCTAACTTAACAAGGCACTGTAATAATGAAAAAAAAATTTGAAGAAGAAAGTTGCCGTCTAAACAAGTATTCACTTGAAACCAATCCAAGGAATTATTCAAAGCCTAAAACATGTTCTATACATCAAGATATATCTTAGGGTTAAGGCTCATAATTGCCTTCGGTTTTTGGAGGATAAATCCCTACATAAAAATCTAAAAATTATGAAACCAGTTGGAAATGAAACTAGACTCATAGGGGAGTTCATATTGATCTTACTCATGCAAAGATATGGTCGGAGTTGGGATTTATGAGCAAATATTTCGGACTGTCCTGTTTAACTAAGATGAAGTCTTAAGGCTGTAGTTGCCTTCGGTTTTGGGAGGATAAATCCCTACAGAAAAATCTAAAAATTATGAAACCAGTTGGAAATGAAACTAGACTCCTAGGGGAGTTCATATTGATCTTACTCATGCAAAGATATGGTCGGAGTTGGGATTTATGAGCAAATATTTCGGACTGTCCTGTTTAACTAAGATGAAGTCTTAAGGCTATAGTTGCCTTCGGTTTTGGGAGGATAAATCCCTACAGAAAAATCTAAAAATTATGAAACCAGTTGGAAATGAAACTAGACTCCTAGGGGAGTTCATATTGATCTTAATCATGCAAAGATATGGTTGGAGTTGGGATTTATGAGCAAATCTTTCGGACTGTCCTGTTTAACTAAGATGAAGTCTTAAGGCTGTAGTTGCCTTCGGTTTTGGGAGGATAAATCCCTACAGAAAAATCTAAAAATTATGAAACCAGTTGGAAATGAAACTAGACTCCTAGGGGAGTTCATATTGATCTTACGCATGCAAAGATATGGTCGGAGTTGGGATTTATGAGCAAATATTTCGGACTGTCCTGTTTAACTAAGATGAAGTCTTAAGGCTGTAGTTGCCTTCGGTTTTGGGAGGATAAATCCCTACAGAAAAATCTAAAAATTATGAAACCAGTTGGAAATGAAACTAGACTCCAAGGGGAGTTCATATTGATCTTACTCATGCAAAGATATGGTCGGAGTTGGGAGTTATGAGCAAATATTTCGGACTGTCCTGTTTAACTAAGATGAAGTCTTAAGGCTGTAGTTGCCTTCTGTTTTGGGAGGATAAATCCCTACAGAAAAATCTAAAAATTATGAAACCAGTTGGAAATAAAACTAGACTCCTAGGGGAGTTCATAGTGATCTTACTCATGCAAAGATATGGTCGGAGTTGGGATTTATGAGCAAATCTTTCGGACTGTCCTGTTTAACTAAGATGAAGTCTTAAGGCTGTAGTTGCCTTCGGTTTTGGGAGGATAAATCCCTACAAACAAATCTAAAAATTATGAAACCAGTTGGAAATGAAACTAGACTCCTAGGGGAGTTCATATTGATCTTACTCATGCAAAGATATGGTCGGAGTTGGGATTTATGAGCAAATATTTCGGACTGTCCTGTTTAACTAAGATGAAGTCTTAAGGATGTAGTTGCCTTCGGTTTTGGGAGGATAAATCCCTACAGAAAAATCTAAAAATTATGAAACTAGTTGGAAATGAAACTAGACTCCTAGGGGAGTTCATATTGATCTTACTCATGCAAAGATATGGTCGGAGTTGGGATTTATGAGCAAATCTTTCGGACTGTCCTGTTTAACTAAGATGAAGGCTTAAGGCTGTAGTTGCCTTCGGTTTTTGGAGGATAAATCCCTACAGAAAAATCTAAAAATTATGAACCCAGTTGGAAATGAAACTAGACTCATAGAAGAGTTCATATTGATCTTACTCATGCAAAGATATGGTCGGAGTTGGGATTTATGAGCAAATCTTTTGGACTGTTCTGTTTATGAGTGTGTCATATGCATGCACTGAATTTAATTTAGTTTTAAAAATACCGCGTGTATTCTATGAAAATATACATATTAATTTTATTTACCTTGTATTCGCCTAAAGCACCCCCGTCAGAGGCTTTGATCGGGTCCGTAGGTGCAACATGTAGCATCTCCAACTCGGGCAACCTTGTAGGTATCAGAGGAGAAACAGGGCTCACAGGGGAAACAGGGACCGCTCCGGAGGTCTCTGGGTGCACTCCCTCATCTTTGGCAGCATTGATGACGGTGGCTTTTAATGTATCATAGTCGGTTCCCAGCTTACCACATAGAAACCCAACCATCATCTTCAAATGTGTCTGACATTCATCGAGTTGGGCAGTGGTTTTCTGAAGCTGTCGCTTAGTTAAATCAAGTTCATCTTTAAGCGACGGCCTTGTTTTCTGTGGGAAAACCTCTGTGATACGTGCCCTAGTAGAATGGCCACGATAACGACCGGGGTGATCGGGCTTTCCCGTTGCAATGACAAGAATGTCATTCCTACCCTCTGCAACGGTCTCCCCTTGGGACTCGCGGGAACATAGATTTTCCTACACATATTGCCAAATATAGTAAATGTAAATAGATCAATTAAATATAAATAAATACACATATACACAGATTAATCATTTATGTATATAAATTTTAAATATAAAATTGATAACCATAATTATAAAATATAAATAAATACACATATACAAATTAATCATTTATTTACTTTACAGTGATAACTAGATAATTATAATTGCGATATAAACATTTAATGACAACCAAATTATTAATTAGCATTTCATCATAGATATCTAGTAATAAATAATCAATTATAATAAACAATATATACACAGAGACTTTAAATATTAAAAGAACTGAAACATAAGAAAATGTATGGTGCAAAACTTACAATTTCCATCCCTACACACCCAGCCTCTGGCGTGAAGTATTCCCCTTTTTTGTTTGTATGGGCCTGTCTCCAAAGTAGATGACGGCCTGGCAATGAATAAGAATCTTCGCCTTCTTCTTCGGACTAACCCTCCTCTGAAGGCTTCTTCCCGGATGCACTCACCGCCTCGTCATGCAACTGCTTCTTCAGCAGTCGGTAGCCACCGCGAGATAAATTATGGTAGAAAGCATTTAAATTGGCATTCTTTTGCGCTTTTCCACGAATTGCCTAGAGAGAAATATAATGAAAAATTATTATCCCTAAATTGAGCAATTTCAAATATCCAAAAAGAAGAAGGAAATCAATTTTAAAAAATATACCTGCCATTCTTCTGTCTCGCGGCTAGCCTTGAACTTAATCCATGTCTCCCTAGGGAGATATTTATACTCCAAGCATGGGTCCTTACCCTTCAAGGCACCATGTACATATTTCCCTAAATAGGATTTCCAATCTTTCCACCGTTTACCGGCATAAGAAATCCATTTTGTTTCGAGTTCTTCGGTTGACTCGAAAACAAATAATGCCTACATTGAGAATTAGGAGTAAAAATTTAGTGAGGAATTTGAGTTCATTTGTATGGAAGAAGAAACAAACAATGCATTATAATTAAAGAAAATACCCGTATTTCCATCCACACTCTCTTCTTGATCTCCTCGGGAACTTTGGGCCATGATTCATATTCCACTATGTCCACTTTGCGCCGGGCCGTATATGCCACAAAGGTAATCCACTTTGCATGATACGTTTTAGGCTCGAGCTCAGAATCAAAAGAAATGTCAAGAGTTTTCCCATTCTTTCGCATTTCCAATAGATCATTGCAATTTGTGGGCCCTCTACCTCTACTACATGTAGTAGAAGAACCATCTCCTTTGCCATTACCATCATCACTATGCTCCGTAGTGCTTTTTCTTTTTCGGGCCATTGAAAGTACCTTAAACTTCATGTACATAGAAAGAGAATTCAATATAACATATATGCAATTAAATAAAAGCTTTAATGTCAAATACAAGAATGCTTGTAATGTGAAAAAAAAAGGCAATGTACATTCGCAAAATTCACTCCTAAAAATACACAATTACCATTATCCAAATTAAACCAAATGAGGGCCAAAAAAAAGTGGACTTATAAAGGGTACCATTGATAAAATACTTCACATTTCACAACCAACAACTAATGAGAACAATCATTCATTTCTACTAAAAGAATAAAATTTCACAAAGTGGAATCAACAACAAAGCATTTCCTCATTATCACTAACGGAGGAACACTAAATCGAATAAGAACCGAAATCAAACACCAATGTTCTAAAATTAATCAAGCAAAACTGAAATAAACATTTGAGTCTCTCATATTCATACACTAAACCCGAATTTCAAAGGGTACCTAATGGAACATTAATCAAAACCCTAGGTTCTCAACTTATGTAGGACAAAACACTCAATTCAAAAACCAAACCAATGCAACAAACAATCAATAAATCCAAAAGCATTCCAATCATTCATCACAAGGATTAAAACCGAAATAAACCATAAATATCAACCCAAAAAATCCTAGTGCAATGGGAAGCATTTACAAAATGTAAGGTCACATTGCAAAAGTTTTAAAATGAAAGCATAGAAGGTGGAACCTTTTGGGTGAAAACCTACAAACAAGCCCGAAGTATATATAGGAGGGTGGAAATGGGGAGCCGAACAATTGGCCTTGCGTGGTCCAGCCGAACAATCGGTGAAGCTTGGGCAGCCGACGGGTTGATCGGAAGGTGAAGGAGCTCGCCGGCGACGGGAGAAGCGGCGAAGAAGCCGAACAGCCACGGGAGAGAAGGTTCGGGAAACAGGGGAAATAAAGGGGAGAAGAGGGGAAGAGAATGAGGGAGGAAAGGAAAAAGTAAAAATTTGAACTGATATTAATAACCGGGTCTCGGTTCAACGGCGGTTCAACCGCGAACAGCCGTTGAACCAACAATCAACTGCGGTTCTCGAGTGAACCGCCGTTGAAAGTGTACTTTCAACGGCGGTTCAATGTTGAACCGCCGTTGAAAGTACACTTTCAACGGCGGTTCACTAGTGAACCGCAGTGGATTCTACTTTCAACTGCGGTTCGTGGTTGAACCGCCGTTGAAAGTCCCCACTTTTTCTCGGTTTGTCTCCTCGTAAAAAATTGGAGCCAATTCCCGCGCGGGCATATTTTAATATTAAATTTTTTTTTTCCATTTTCAAAAAACTAATCCCACAATTTTGTAAATATAATAATACATACCCAGATTTTGTATATTTATTAATTATGTACACAATCTCGACTTTTATGAACCCATTTCATAATTAAAATTCAAAATTTCCATTGAACCATATATTTGCATTTAAATTTCCCGCGCGTGCTACTACACGTACAATAATTATAGGTCAAAGATAAAAATTAATAATTTTCGTAAATTTACATGTAAGAGAGACGATAAAGTAATAAGCTTCATTATGTTCCCTAAAATTCCTACTTTTTCGACTTGGCGAACGGGATAAAAAAATCAAATCCACAAATGCATTAGGTACGTATAGTAATATAAAAATTAATTAATGTTAGTTAAGTGGCCGAAAAAAAATTAAATAGATACTGGATTTCATTAATTTACATACATATATATATATATGTTTATAAATACATATATATATATATATAAACATCTTCCTCTTTTCTCCTTTCCTTTCTTGCACATCATCCAACTCTCTCCTCTCTGCTCTCGATCTCTTGTAAATTTCCACGTACTACATAAATAAAATGTTTTCATTCGAAGAATTGAAGACTTGAAGACAACTTTTATAATTAAATCTTATATATATATATATATAAAGTTTTTTGAAAAAAATAGAGGTTTACGTGAAAACCCAGACGGGGAAGACCATCATCCTCGAGGTCGAATCCTGCGACCCAATTCAGAATGTCAAGGCGAAAATCCAGGAAAAGGGTGGCGCTTCACTATCTATTTCAATCTTAAGCGTCACCGCAGTTAATTTATGAAAATTGGGGAAAAAAACTTAATAGGGAGTAGGGTTTAGGGTTTAGGGTTTAGGGTTTAGAAAATGATATGAAAAATAGAAAATTCATGCATAGCGCGGGAATTGGCTCCAAAAATACTTTTCTAAGGCGGTTCAACCGAGAACCCGCCGTAGAAAATACTTGCTACGTTGAACCGCCGTAGAAAGTTTCATTTCTACGGCGGTTCAAGGTGGAACCACCGTAGAAAAATTGTTTTTGGAGCCAATTGCCGCGCTACGTACGCATGGATTTTCTATTTTTTGTACCAAATTCAAAATACATTATATATATATATATATAAGAATTAATTATAAAATTTGTCGTAAAGTATTCAATTCTTCGAATGAAAATATTTTATTTATGTAGTGGAAATTTACAAGAGATCGAGAGCAGAGAGGATCAATAGAGTTGATGATGTGCATCAAGAGGGGAAAGGAGAAAAGCGAAAGATGTTTATATATATTTATATATATATGTATAAACATATATATATATGTTCATATATGTATATAAGGTAATGAAATCCAGTAACTAGAAAACTTTTTTTTCGGCCACTTAACTAATATTAATTAATTTTTATATTACTATACGTACCTAATGCATTTGTGGAATTGATTATTTTATCCCGTTCGCCCAAGTTGAAAAAGTAGAAATTTTAGGGAACATAATGAAGCTTATTAATTTATCGTCTCTTACATGTGAATTTACGAAATTTATTAATTTTTATATTTGACCTATATATGATTATTGTACGTGTAGTAGCAAGGGAAATTTAAATGCAAATATATGGTTCAAAGGAAAATTTGAAATTTAATTATGAAATGGTTCATAAAAGTCGGGATTGTGTACATAATTAATAAATATACACAATCTGGGTATGTATTATTATATTTACAAAATTGTGGGATTAGTTTTTTGAAAATGGAAAAAAAAATTAATATTAAAATATGCCGCGCGGGAATTGGCTCCAATTTTTTACGAGGAGACTTTCCACTGCGGTTCGAGGTTGAACCGCCGTTGAAAATTAATCCACTACGGTTCACGAGTGAACCGCCGTTGAAAGTGGACTTTCAACGGTGGTTCAACCTTGAACCGCCGTTGAAGTTCCACTTTCAACGGCGGTTCACTCATGAACCGCAGTGGAAGTTGGTTCAACGGCGGTTCTCAATTGAACCGCCGTTGAACCGACGACCCGGTTATTAATTAAAGTTCAAATTTTTTGAACTTTCTTTTCCTCCCTCATTCTATTCCCCTCCTCTTCCCTTTTTTCCCCTGCATTTCCCCTGTTTCCCGAACCCACTGACATGTAATTTATGAAGAGTTAAATATAAAATCAAAACAAAATGAACTACATATAGCTTCCCCTGGAAATTTTACCAAAAGTACTACTCCTTGAAAAAAAATAATAATAATACGTGAAACATTTATTCATAAATGAAAAACAAGGAAATCAATTTGCCGAAAAATTTGACAAAGTCTCCCCTATAAATGTAACGTACTCCCTGTCAAGGATATGCATATACTTAAATACTTCACTAAAATTCCAACTATTTCGAATAATACGGAATTCAGTTTCAAATCACTTCAGACAAAATCTTCTCTGCTTGTTTTTGACCAAAACACAAGTGCATCATAAGATCAACACAGAAGCTTCACACAATTTCCAACAAGAACAAATTCATTTATAAACAGTTCCGCATATGAAGTCCTTGGAAATTTTGTCCCTTGATTGCGCGGCTTCATCCGAGTTGTGACCTGTTTCAATCCCACATTACGAAGGATAAAAATAAATGTTGTTATAAATTTATGTCCACCTCTTTTCATTAAAATCAAAAAAACATATACAAATACACACACACACATACACACCCACGGGAATTGAAATTTAATAAAAACAAACAATATACCTGAAAATGATTCTTAACTTATTCTCTTTCTCTTATGGGACACTTGATCCTCGAACCATAATCCTTCGCTGTGGTCATCACGAAGTATGTATTTATCAAGTTCCCTATCTTCCTCATCTGCTCTCGGTTCAGGTAACCCACTAGAGAAAGGGCCAGTGATGAGGATATCCAGAGCTAGAACAGCACACATTATGAGTCAGAAAGATGGACGCCAAAAGGAAGCAAACGCCTTGGAGCAAAATGAAGGAAATGTTCAAATTGCAACTCTTTTAACCATTCTTGAAGAAGAGGCGCAATTCTCCACTTCCTAATAAAGAAGAAGGCTGTTTCTTGAAGTCTTGAAGATGCCGGAAGGTTCTTGGGCTTTAAAAAAACAATTCATGAAGTCCCTACATTTTGGGCCGACCCAAACTCATGGAGACCAAGTCCACAAGTTTCGGCCAGCCCAAGAAGCCCACAAGAAGCCGCATGGACAGCCCACAAAGGAAGCCCACACGGCCTTAATTAGTTAGGGTCTTTTAAGTCACTTAAGTGTTCTTTTTACTCTTTTAGTTAGTTTCCAAAAAGGGTTCCTTCTTGATCTCTTTTTGGGAGTAGGATTTTTATTCTTTCCTTATTGTTTTTAAGTGTAAATTCGGCTGTCTCTTAACAAAAAGGGGGTGAACGAAATTACCTTTTCTTTTTCTTACCAAATTCTACTTCTTTCCGGATTTGGTAAAGGAAATTAACCTCTTGGTTAATTTCCAATTCTTTTCCTTATTTTCTTTCTTATTTTCGGCCACCCCTATACCTATAAATAGGGCAGCCATGCATAATAATATTGAGAGTATTTCAGATCAAAAACTTAGTGTTTGAGATACCTCCTTTTATTGCTTTATGTATTTGCATGTCGTAGTTTACATAATTGCATGAACTTAGCTAATTAGGTTATTTGCTCTACCTAATTATTCGAATGTTCAAAACTCTTTTCTTGCACTTGGTTCGAATCTAAAACAAAAACAACTAGATTAGGTCTTTTTGTTTATTCTGATTTCGAAGGTATGATTGAGTCTTATACGAGCTCGCCGCTTAATCACAAGGTCCTTGGCAACTTAATCCGCATGTGTACAACCGTCCACATCAGCCAGCCTCATGAAGCCCTTCTTCTGTATCAATCCCTTCCACTCCGTGATGATGTTTACCATGAAGAACAACAGACCAATGTTCGTTGCAAGGATCGGTGATATAAAAAACTTGTTTCGCCTGCGATGCAAGTATAAATTGTTCCCCCTTGAAACCCTCCCGATTAAGGTTCACCAAGGTAAAACCTAATGGATCATCAGTTCGAACCCCACTATTGTTATCAACCCATTTGCAGCGAAATACAGCTACTTTGAAACAAACATAGTCAAGCTCCCAAATATCTTCGATCACCCCGTAATAAGCCATGCTTGCATACAATGGATTTTTATCCTTCCTGCTAGAAACATGCAAAGCCTCTGAGATTAATGTAACACCACTGTTTTGTGCCGTACTCTTCTCATCTTGTCTCTTAGTAGCAAATGAATATCCATTTATGTCATAGCATGAAAATGCTCGTACCGCAGGGCTGGGCCTAAACGCCAACCATTTCAATGTCTCCGAAACGTCTTTGCCCAGGACAGCATTACCAAACCAATAGACAAATGTCCGAATATGTTCATTGAGCACACGTTGATCCGTCCAAACAGGATAAGACGTTCTTATTGAACGGATATGGTCTGTCACATAGGGCGCAACTTCTTCAGAATTGCGCAGAATGTAGAGATGCGCCTTCATCAATTCAACATTAGACGGCAAAAATATTTTTCCTCCCCTTGTGCCCATACCTGTAATCCTCCCATCGTGCCGATTCTTAGATATTCCAATGGATGCGGTCTCGGCCAATATTCAGTGCAAAACTCAATTACCTCCTCAGCTATATAACCTTCAACAATACTAGCATCAGGACGACAACGATTCTTAACATACCCCTTAAATATTTTCATATATCGCTCGAATGGGTACATCCATCTAAAATGAACAGGCCCACAGATTTTTATCTCTCTAACCAAATGAATCACTAAATGCACCATAATATCAAAGAAGGCGGGTGGAAAATACATTTCTAATTGACAAAGGACAACAGTTATTTCATCTTGTAACTGATCAAGTCTTTCGCACGCGATAACCTTGCTACATATAGCATTGAAGAAGAAACAAAGTCTTGTTATACTGGACTTAACATGCTTGGGCAATATCGAGCGAATAGCTACAGGCAACAATTGTTGCATTAAGGCATGGCAATCATGAGACTTCAAACCAACCAGTTTTAAATCTTTCAAGGAAACAAGTCTACTTACATTTGAAGAATATCCGGATGGAACTTTGATGCTACGCAAACTTGAACATAGTTATTTTTTCTCTTTTCTGGACAAAGTGTGACAGGCTGGGGGTAGATATGTGCGTTGTCCTCGAGCTACCGGTGCTAAATTTGCTCTTATGTTCATATCAACCATATCAAGTCTCGCGTTATAACCATCCTTAGTTTTACCAGGGATGTTCAAGAGCGTACCTAACAGGCTTTCGCAAATATTTTTCTCAATATGCATAATATCGAGACAATGTCTGACATCCAAGTTCTCCCAGTATGGAAGTTCAAAAAATATGGATTTTTTCTTCCAACAACCTGTATCATTATTGCTGGACTCCGAAGTTTTACCAAACTCCACATTAATGTCCGTCACACGAGCTTTCACCTCTGGCCCGCTCAAGGGTTCTGGAGCTTTTCTGAACTCTTGGAATCCATTGAATGCTCTTTTCATACGGCGATACGAATGAGTCTCAGGAAGAAATCTGCGATGCCCAAGGTATACTGTCTTCCTCCTATGTGCAAGCTGACAAAAATCTGTACTTTGCTCACATATTGGACATGCTTTATGCCCTTTAACAGAGTACCCAGACAAGTTTCCATAAGTAGGAAAATCATTAATGGTACAGAACAACATGGCACGTAATGTGAACATTTCTTCACGGTAGGCATCAAACACAGGTGCGCCTTCATCCCATAACTTTTTCAAGTCTTCAATAAGAGGAGCAAGATACACATCGATGTCATTTCCTAGTTGCCGTGGGCCTGAAATCATTAGAGACATAAGTATGTACTTGCGCTTCATACACAAGTAAGGCGGCAAATTGTAAATAACCAACATCACCGGCCATGAGCTATGTGTGCTACTCAGACTGCCAAACGGGTTCATTCCATCAGTACACAGACCAAGTGATGTGGACAGTTGTACACATGCGGATAATGTTGCCAAGGACCTTGTGATTAAGCGGCGAGCTCGTATAACACTCTAACTTACTTTCGAAATCAGAGAAACAAAAAGACCTAATCTAGTTGTTTTTGTTTTAGATTCGAACCAAGTGTAAGAAAAGAGTTTTGAACATGCGAATAATTAGGTAGAGCAAATAACCTAATTAGCTAAGTTCATGCAATTATGTAAACTACGACATGCAAATACATAAAGCAATAAAAGGAGGTACTTCAAACACTAAGTTTATGATCTGAAATACGCTAAATATTATTGAGGACTTCGGCACCTATTTATAAGGATGAGGCAGCCAAAAATTAGTACAAGAAGTAGAAAAAAAAAAGAAGTAGAATTGGAAATTAACCAAGAGGTTAATTTCTTTTACAATTACCAAACCCGGAAAGAAGTAGGAATGGTAAGAAAAAGGAAAATAAATTTTGGTCAAGCCTTATTTCTTTTTAGGCAGCCGAAATTACAATCTTAAAACAAGAAGGAAAAGAATAAAATTCCTACTCCAAAAAGGAGAACAAGAAAGAACTCTTTTGGAAACTAACTAAAAGAATAAAAGAAATAACTTAATTAATTAAAATAAATTCCCTAATTATTTAAGGAACCGTGTGGCTTTCTCCTTGGGCTGGCCGTGTGGCCTTTCTCGTTGGGCTATCCGTGCGACTTCTCTTGTGGACTCCTTGGGCTGGCCGAAAACTTATGGGCTGGTCCATGAGTTTTGGGTTGGCCCAAATTGTAGGGAACTTCATGAATTGTTTCTTTAAAGCCCAAGAACCTTCCGGCATCTTCAAGACTTCAAGAAACAGCCTTCTTCTTCATTATGAAGTGCTGAATTGCGCCTCTTCTTCAAGGATTGTGATGCGGGCATCCATAGTCAACACGCAACAAGTCAAACTACAAGTGATTCTGGAGAAGCTGAGGAGGAGGTTCGAGTTCTACATCGAGGCCCGACAATGCTTCAGGATCCAAGCCCATATCAGAGGGATCCACTTGTAGACATAACTGGGCCAATGACCAGAAGCAGAGCGAAGAAGGTTCGAGATGCACTCAACAACCTTGTTCAAGCTCGCCATCAGGATGCTCAGTTAATTGTAGAAGCCCACGCCTTGGAGGAGAAAGGAGGAAATGTGCAAATTGCGAATCTTCTACACATCTTTGAAGAGGAAGCGCAATTCACCAAGTCCAAATGAAGAAGAAGGCTGTTTCTTGAAGTCCTGAAGATGCGGGAGGTTCTTGGACTTAAAAGAAAGAAATTAATAAAGTTCCCTACAATTTGGGCCGACCCAAAACTCATGGACCAGCCCACAAGTTTCGGCCAGCCCAAGGAGTCCACAAGGGAAGCCGCACGGCCCATCCAAGGAGAAAGCCCACACCGCCAGCCCAAGGAGAAGCCACACGGTTTTAGGGATTATTTTCAGATTTTTAATTAAGTTATTTTATTTTAAGTTAGTTTCCAAAAAGGGTTTCCTTATTGTTTTTGGGGGTAGGATTTTTATTCTTTTCCTACTTGTTTTCTAATTAGCTTTCCTTCTTGTTTTGGTACTTGTAATTTCGGCAATCACCCATTATGAGGTGACCGAATTTTTGTTGCCATTTCTTACCATTCCTACTTCTTTTCGGGTTTGGTAATTGTACAAGAAATTAACCTCTTGGTTAATTTCCAATTCTAGTTCTTTTCTTTTCTAATTCTTGTACTAAATTTCGGCCACCCTCACCTATAAATAGGTGACCGAAACATCAATAATATTCAGAGTATTTCAGATCAAAAACTTAGTGTTTGAAGTACCTCATTTTATTGCTTTATGTATTTGCATGTCGTAGTTTACATAATTGCATGAAACTTACCCAATTAGGTTCTTGCTCTGCCTAGTTGTTCGCATGTTTCACACCTCTTTTCTTGCACTTGGTTCGAATTTATAAACAAGTTGGTCAGGATAGTTTTTCCTTTGTTTTATCAAATCCGAACGTGAGTTAAAGGTTTTGTAAGAGCTTGTCACTTAATCACAAGGTCCTTGGCAACATTATCCGCATGTGTACAACCGTCCACATCAATTGGTATCAGAGCTAAGGAGTGGTTTCGTGACCGGAGGAGATCAACCGATCAAATCCTTTCCAGGTGTTTTCTTTTCCTTGTTAGTCTTGATTATTCTTAAAATTCTTGGAATTGAACTCATCTTCTTGGGGGAAAATTTTTTTTTCTTCAAGCTATTGAATTTCGGATTTTTGTACTTTTTGTCCATCTTTAAAAACCAAAAATTCTTTTCATTAAATCGTAACCCTTGCTGAATTTTCAGAAACTTAAAATCGGGCCCTAAATTTTTCTTTTCATTAAATTGTAGTCCTCGGTTTTTTTCGTGACACTAGGGTTTCGGGTTTTCCGTCGCTAATTCTCGTGACGCTAGGGTTTTGTTTGCTCGGCTTTTGCGACCTTTTCTACCCTTCTTTTGTGCTGATTTTGCTGAAAATTGTGAGTTTTGCGGTTGATGTTAAGCAGCTCACTTGTTTGCGCATTGTAAAATTGCATGCTCTATGTTTTGGATACTTTCTTTTGAATTCTTGAAAATATAGTGAATTCTTTATTTTGTATCCTTGTGCTGCTAAGATTATCCCTGGGATTAGGCTAGTAAATTGAAAAATTGTTTTGCTGGCCCTAGGGTTTTCGTAATTGAAATCGCATATTGCTAAAAGTTGGTACTATTTTCGGCCACTTGGGGGTATTAATTTCGCAATTAGTGTACTGTTTTGCATATTAGAAGCCTTGATATTTGTGGGGATTGGTTTCTTGATTACCTATTGGGTGGGTGATCGCTTCTTTGGGTAGTTTTAGGACTTTCCTGAAGACGTTTCAACTCAGCTAATTTTCTTTGATTCTATTCACTTTTGAATTGCCCTGCTTTCAATTGCCAAGTTATCTTTTCGTGCTACCTGGACATTTGCTCTTTGATTATAGTTTGGATTTTGTCATCGTGCACACTTATCTTTTCTAAAATTTGAGGGCTTAACCCCGAAATTTCCTGTTGTGTACTTCATATCTGAACTATATTACAAAATATCGTTTTGCGAAAAGATTTTTCAAAATAGAACCAAGTGTGGTTTTTGCGAAAATTTTTGCTTCTTTCTTAAGTGTCATTGCTTTTGTGTGATTTGCTGCGTGCCTTATACATTTATCAATACCGGGAGGTTTGAGTGGAAAAAGGCTTTAGTGCACATCTTATACAGGGCGCCACCCTAGAGTGAAACACAGGGTTGTGTGTAGCTATTAGGTGGGAAACACTTGGGGGAATAAGGGGGTAAGGTTCTTTCTCACTTTTCCTTATTCTTAGCAGACAGATTTTCGCTTTTCTTATCCAATGTCAGGTGGAGGTGCTCCTAACCCTTTGGGAAACGAGCAAATCCTGGCTGCGATTGCGCAACTCTCCGCGCGATTCGCTACACTCACGGAGGAAGTTGCCGAACTCAGGACAGAACGGGAACAGAGGCGCACAGACTCAAACGACGATGTTGCCGGCCCAGGCCCCAATGCCGCAGACCAGCCATTCGCAGGCCTCAGTCAGTGCAAGACAACCGTTCCGCCCTTTGCCGGAGGCACGAATCCAGAGGACTATCTCGACTTGGAGATGAAGATGGAGCGCATTTTTGAACTTCATGCGATCCCGGAAAACAAGAAAGTCCAACTTGCAGTGGTCCATTTCACCGACTATGCCCTAATCTGGTGGAATCAACAGCAGGACCAGCGCAGGAATACGCGCCCTATGCGTGCCCGCGCACCGCCTCTCTCTTGGTTTGATTTGACTACATCTATGCGCAGGACTTTTGTACCTGATTATTATTTTAGAGAATTGTATAGAAAGTTACATACTCTTGTACCAGGTTCTATGTCTGTAGATGAGTACTATAGAAAGTTAGAGATGGTAAAACTTAGGGCTAATGTACAGGAAGATGAGCCCGCATCTATGGCTCATTTTCTTAGTGGTTTAAACAGGGGTATTGCTTTAGCTATGGAATTGCAAAATGCTACAACGCTGACAGACATGCTGCACAAAGTTCGGGTTATGGAGGAGTATCTGAAGTCCGTTCCACCAGTCCGGACACCCACCAGCGCCCCACCAGCTTGGCGCAAGAATCCGACCTACTCGCCACCAGCAAGGAGGCCGACCATGTCTGAACGCAAGGCCATAGTCCCTTTTGCCGCCACATCTTCTTCTTCAACGCCAAGCAAAACGCCATCAACTCCCAGACAGTCCATCAGTAACGTGATTTGCCACAAATGCTCAGGCCGTGGCATTACATGCGTGACTGTCCCAACATCCGGAAGGTATTATTGGGCCAAGATGGTGAGTACATTTCAGAGGAGGAAGAAACCGTTGACCCTACACAGGAGTTGACTGACAGCACTCCGTCTGCACCAGTGGAGCAATTCGAGTTCCTTGAAGAAGATCCATCTCAGAACTTGGTTACTCGCACTCTGACAACAGCTGCTGTCCCGGACACGTCCCAGTGGACAAACATTTTCCATGCCCGAACAAAGGTAAATGGAAAGTTATGTGTTCTGATTATTGATGGAGGGAGTTTGATGTGGACGGTTGTACACATGCGGATAATGTTGCCAAGGACCTTGTGATTAAGTGACAAGCTCTTACAAAAACCTTTAACTCACGTTTGGAATTGATAAAACAAGGGATAAACTATCCTGACCAATTTGTTTATGAATTCGAACCAAGTGCAAGAAAAGAGGTGTGAAACATGCGAACAACTAGGCAGAGCAAGAACCTAATTGGCTAAGTTTCATGCAATTATGTAAACTACGATATGCAAATACATAAAGCAATAAAATGAGGTACTTCAAACACTAAGTTTTTGATCTGAAATACACTAACTTTATTGATGAATTCGGTCACCTATTTATAGGTGAGGGTGGCCGAATTTTAATACAAAAAGTAGGAAAAGAAAAGAATTGGAATTGGAAATTAACCAAGAGGTTAATTCCTTGTACAATTACCAAACCCGGAAAGAAGTAGGAATGGTAAGAAAAGGCAACAAGAATTCGATTTTACCTAAAACATGAGGTAGCCGAATTTACACTACCTAAAACAAGAAGGAAACTAATTGGAAAACAAGTAGGAAAGAATAAAAATCCTACTTCCAAAAAGAATAAGAAAACCCTTTTTGGAAATTAACTAAAAGACTAAAAAGACTTAATTAAAATTCTGAAAATTAATTCCCTAAAACCGTGTGGGCTTCTTTCTTTGGATTGGGCCGTGCGGCTTCATGCTACTCCTTGGGCTGGCCGAAAACTTGTGGGCTGGTCCACTAGTTTTTGGGTCGGCCCAATTGGTAGGGAACTTTATTATTTGGTTTATTTTAAGTCCAAGAACCTCCCCCGGCTTCTTCAAGACTTCAAGAAACAGCCTTCTTCTTGATTAAGATGTGATGATTTGTGCCTCTCCTTCCAAGATAGTTAGAAGAGTTGCAAATTGCACATTTCCTCCATTTTGCTCCAAGGCGTGGGCTTCTACAATCAGCTGGGCATCTTGATGGCAGGCTTGCACAAGGTTGTTGAGAGCTTCTCGCACCTTCTTTGCTCTGCTTCTGGTAATGGGCCCAGTGATGTCTACAAGTGGATCCCTCTGATATGGGCTTGGATCCTGAAGCATTGTTGGGCCTCGATGTAGAACTCGAACCTCCTCCTCAGCTTCTCCAGAATCACTTGTAGTTTGACTTGTTGCGTGTTGTTGACTTTGGATGCCCTTATCAGAGTTGTACTAATGTTGCTAGTGAGTATATGGTGGATAAGCTGCGCCTCCCTGTCATCAATCATCCACGTCCTTATCGGCTTCAATGGCTCAACAGCTCAGACGGCTACAGAGTCACAAAGCAGGTAAGCGTACCCTACGCTATCGGTAAGTTTGAATCCACGGTTTTATGTGATGTTCTGCCAATGGAGGCTTGTCACATTCTACTCGGATGACCATGGCTCTTTGACCTGAAGGCAACACATGATGGGGTCGCCAACACTTACTCGGTCTGCCAGGAGGGCAAGATCCACACGTTCCTACCCATGCCACCGGCTGAAGTGCGTTCAGAAGCTGTTCGTATGAAGGAGTCACTCGCTCAGTGGGAAGCTGAAAGGCGCCAAGCGCAGGGTAAAGGGAAAGAACTTGTAAAGGGTAGTAAGGCGAACTCTGATAAGCCTGATCAGGACAAAGTTAGGAGTAGTTGTTTTACAACAAGAGGAAAGATAGGTCAAGTGTTAGACAGCAATGCGGATGTATTTGTTTTAGTCTGTAAAGATAACTGTGCTAACAATGACGATATCCCTCGGGATATCCCTACAGAAGTCAATTCTTTGTTGCAGGAATTTGCTGATGTTTTTCCAGACGAGTTGCTGCAGGGTCTGCCGCCACTTCGAGGAATTGAACATCAGATTGACTTCATCCCTGGCGCGCCTATACCAAATCGCCCTGCGTACAAAGCAAATCCGGAGGAAACGAAGGAACTACACGCGCAAATCGAGAAGCTATTGGCGCATGGTCAGGTAAGGGAATCTCTAAGTCCTTGTGCTGTACCTGTTATTCTAGTCCCTAAAAAAGAAGGTACATGGAGAATGTGTATGGATTGTATTGCTGTAAATAAGATAACAATAAAGTATAGGCATCCTATCCCTAGGCTTAATGACATGTTAGAAGATTTGCATGGTTCTACTGTTTATACAAAAATAGATCTAACACAGGGCTATCATCAAATTCGCATGAGGGAGGGGGACGAATGGAAGAATGCTTTTAAAACTAAATTGGTTTATATGAGTGGTTAGTCATGCCCTTTGGTCTCACAAATGCACCTAGTACTTTCATGCGGTTAATGAATCATGTGCTTAGAAAGTTTATAGGTAAATTTGTTGTTGTGTATTTTGATGATATCTTAATCTATTCCAGAGATTATAATTCGCATGTTGAACATCTTCGTTTGGTTTTAATTGAATTACGTGCTAATCAGTTATATGCCAAGATGCAAAAGTGTACCTTTTGTGTTTCAGAGGTTGTTTTTCTTGGTTTTGTAGTCTCTGCAGATGGTGTCAAAGTTGATGATGCCAAGGTGAAGGCCATTAGGGATTGGCCGCAGCCAACATCGGCCGCCCAGGTTCGGTCATTCCATGGATTGGCTGGATTCTACAGACGGTTTGTGAAAGATTTCTCCACTAAAGCCGCGCCCCTCAATGATCTCTGCAAGAAGAACACGCCATTTGTGTGGGGGCCAGCTCAGGAAAAAGCTTTTACTATTTTAAAGCATGATCTCACTCATGCACCTGTTTTAGCATTACCTGATTTTAATAAAGTGTTTGAACTAATGTGTGATGCATCAGGTGTTGGAATTGGCACAGTATTAATGCAGGAGAAGAAACCAATCGCCTTTTTCAGTGAGAAGCTTAAAGGGGCTGCCTTAAATTATCCTACATATGATAAGGAGCTCTATGCTGTTGTCCGTGCTTTTGAAACTTGGTCACATTATTTGATGTCTAAAGAATTTGTTGTTCATAGTGATCATGAGTCTCTTAAGAACTTAAAAGGACAAAATAAGTTAAATAGACGTCATGCAAAGTGGGTTAACTTTATTGAATCTTTTCCTTATATTATTAAGTATAAGAAAGGTAAGGATAATTTAGTTGCTGACGCTCTATCTCGCAGGTATGAAATGCTGACAATTCTTGATCATACTTTGTTAGGTTTCGCATACCTCAAGGATTTGTATGCTTTTGATGTTGATTTGGCTGATGTGTATAAAGCATGTGAATCTGGTGCATTCCAAAAGTACTTTAGACAGGATGGTTTTCTGTTTAAGGAAAATAGGTTATGCACCCCTCGTAGTTCCACTAGGGAATTACTGGTTCGTGAAGCTCATAGTGGGGGGCTTATGGGAATTTTGGTGTGCATAAAACACTTGAACTGTTGCATTAGCACTTTTATTGGCCACATATGCGAAAAGATGTCCAGAATGTTTGCTCTCGATGCATTAATTGTTTGCAGGCTAAATCTACTTCTAAACCCCATGGACTTTACACGCCTTTGCCTGTACCTTCTGTACCTTGGACTGACATTCCTATGGATTTCATCTTAGGTCTCCCGAGGACGCAGAAAGGTAATGATTCATTATTTGTCGTTGTTGATCGTTTCTCTAAAATGGCGCATTTTATTCCTTGTAGGAAATCAGATGATGCCAGACATGTAGCTGAGCTGTTCTTTCAAGGCATTGTGCGGCTACATGGAATTCCGAGAACCATAGTCTCAGATCGCGACGTCAAATTCTTGAGTTATTTTTGGAAGACTTTGTGGTCCCGCCTCGGCACAAAACTGTTGTTTTCGACTACAAGTCATCCACAGACGGATGGTCAGACGGAAGTCACCAACCGAACCGTTGGCAACCTACTCAGAGCATTGATTCAGAAGAACCTCAAGCGTTGGGAAGACATCTTGCCGGTTGCAGAGTTTGCATACAACCGAGCCAAGCACTCCTCAACAGGGTTCTGTCCATTTGAAGTTGCCTACGGCTTTACACCTTTGACGGTGATAGATCTCATTCCTTTACCGCCCAAAGAACAAGTTAATCCAGACGGTGCGAAGAAAGCTGAAGCAGTGCAACGCATACACGCTAAAGTTCGAGCTAATCTGGAGAAGACGTATGCCAAAGCCGCCGCCAATGCAAACCAACGGCGCAAGGCTGTGAACTTTGAACCAGGCGACTGGGTTTGGGTTCACATGAGGAAGGAACGATTCCCTGCAGCAAGAAGGACCAAACTTCATCCAAGGGGCGATGGACCTTTTCAGATCATTTCCAAGATTGGGCGCACAAGCTCGACTTACCAGGTGAGTATGGTTTTAGTTCTTCCTTTAATGTTGCTGACTTGTCTCCTTTTGTTGACGAACAGGTTGATGATTTGAGGACAAATCCTTTTCAACCGGGAGGGGATGATGCGGGCATCCAAAGTCAACACGCAACAAGTCAAACTACAAGTGATTTCGGAGAAGTTGAGGAGGAGGTTCGAGTTCTACATCGAGGCCCGACAATGCTTCAGGATCCAAGCCCATATCAGAGGGATCCACTTGTAGACATAACTGGGCCAATGACCAGAAGCAGAGCGAAGAAGGTTCGAGATGCACTCAACAACCTTGTTCAAGCTTGCCATCAGGATGCTCAGTTAATTGTAGAAGCCCACGCCTTGGAGGAGAAAGGAGGAAATGTGCAAATTGCGAATCTTCTACACATCTTTGAAGAGGAAGCGCAATTCACCAAGTCCAAATGAAGAAGAAGGCTGTTTCTTGAAGTCCTGAAGATGCCAGGAGGTTCTTGGACTTAAAAGAAAGAAATTAATAAAGTTCCCTACAATTTGGGCCGACCCAAAACTCATGGACCAGCCCACAAGTTTTCGGCCAGCCCAAGGAGTCCACAAGGGAAGCCGCACGGCCCATCCAAGGAGAAAGCCCACATGGCCAGCCCAAGGAGAAGCCACATGGTTTTAGGGATTATTTTCAGATTTTTAATTAAGTTATTTTATTTTAAGAAGTTAGTTCCAAAAAGGGTTTCCTTATTCTTTTTGGGAGTAGGATTTTTATTCTTTTCCTACTTGTTTTCTAATTAGCTTTCCTTCTTGTTTTGGTACTTGTAATTTCGGCAATCACCCATTATGAGGTGACCGAATTTTTGTTGCCTTTTTCTACCATTCCTACTTCTTTCCGGGTTTGGTAATTGTACAAGAAATTAACCTCTTGGTTAATTTCCAATTCTAGTTCTTTTCGTTTTCTATTCTTGTACTAAATTTTCGGCCACCCTCACCTATAAATAGGTGACCGAAACATCAATAATATTCAGAGTATTTCCAGATCAAAAACTTAATGTTTGAAGTACCTCCTTTTATTGCTTTATGTATTTGCATGTCGTAGTTTACATAATTGCATGAAACTTAGTCAAGTAGGTTCTTACTCTGCCTAGTTGTTCGCATGTTTCACACCTCTTTCTTGCACTTGGTTCGAATTTATAAACAAGTTGGTCAGGAAAGTTTTTCCTTTGTTTTATCAAATCCGAACGTGAGTTAAAGGTTTTGTAAGAGCTTGTCACTTAATCACAAGGTCCTTGGCAACATTATCCGCATGTGTACAACCGTCCACATCAGATTGTTAGAAGAGTTGCAATTTGAACATTTCCTCCATTTTGCTCCAAGGCGTGTGCTTCTTTTGGCCGTCCATCTTTTCGACTCATAATGCGTGTTGTTTTAGCCCTGGATTTCCTCATCATTCCCTCCCTGTTGGAAAGGATTCGCCCTCGAATCCAAGTTGCTGAAAACAAACAAAAACAAGTCAGGAAGAATAACACAAAACATAGATCATACTTACATGTGAAAGCAAGCTTGTACGCATGGGCCCCATTGTTGAGATTAGTTGAAAAGGCCCAGCGCCATCACGGGCCTGGATCTCCTTCGAAATCTCTTTGGCAGTGTAGACATCATGTAACACTGCTAGTAATAGTTCTCGGGCTGTATGGTGGGCGGCTCTGGCCAGGTACGAAGTCGATCTGATGTTGAATCGCACGCAGAGGCGGCAATCCCTGCGGCAGCTCCTCTAAAAAGACATCAGGGACTTCCTGCAATATAGAATCAACTACTATAGGGATATCCCGAGGGATATCTTCAGGGTTAGCACAAGTATCTGTACATACTAAAACTAGTACATCATCTTTGCTATCTAACACTTGTCCTATGTCTCCCTGTGTAGCGAAACAACTATATTTAACTTTGTCCTGATCAGGCTTATCAGAGTTCGCCTGACTACCCTTTACAATAAGTTCTTTCCCCTTACCCTTCGCTTGGCGCCTTTCTGCTTCCCATTTTGCGAGTGACTCCTTCATACGAACAGCTTCTGATCGCACTTCAGCCGGCGGCATGGGTAGGAACGTGTGGATCTTGCCCTCCTGGCAGACCGAGTAAGTGTTGGCGATCCCATCATGTGTTGCCTTCAGGTCAAAGAGCCATGGTCGTCCGAGTAGAATGTGACAAGCCTCCATTGGCAGAACATCTTTATTAGGAAGTGGAGAATTGCGCATCTTCTTCAAGAATGGTTAAAAGAGTTGCAATTTGAACATTTCCTTCATTTTGCTCCAAGGCATTTGCTTCCTTTTGGCGTCCATCTTTCTGACTCATAATGTGTGCTGTTCTAGCTCTGGATATCCTCATCATCCTTCAACGAGGCCCAACAATGCTTCAGGATCCAAGCCCATATCAGAGGGATCCACTTGTAGACATCACTGGGCCCATGACCAGAAGCAGAGCAAAGAAGGTGCGAGAAGCTCTCAACAACCTTGTGCAAGCCTGCCATCAAGATGCCCAGCTGATTGTAGAAACCCACGCCTTAGAGCAAAATGGAGGAAATGTGCAATTTGCAACTCTTCTAACTATCTTGGAAGGAGAGGCGCAAATCATCACATCTTAATCAACAAGAAGGCTGTTTCTTGAAGTCTTGAAGAAGCCGGGAGGTTCTTGGACTTAGAAGAAACTAAATAATAAAGTTCCCTACCAATTGGGCCGACCCAAAAACTCATGGACCAGCCCACAAGTTTTCGGCCAGCCCAAGGAGGAACATGAAGCCGCACGGCCCAATCCAAAGAGTGCCCACACGGTTTTAGGGAATTAATTTTCAGAATTTTAATTAAGTCTTTTAGTCTTTTAGTTAATTTCCAAAAGGGTTTCCTTATTCTTTTTGGAAGTAGGATTTTTATTCTTTCCTACTTGTTTTCCAATTAGTTTTCCTTCTTGTTTTAGGTAGTGTAAATTCGGCTACCTCATGTTTTAGGTAAAACCGAATTCTTGTTGCCTTTTCTTACCATTCCTATTTCTTTCCGGGTTTGGTAATTGAAAAGAAATTAACCTCTTGGTTAATTTCCAATTCTAATTCTTTTCTTTTCCTACTTTTTGTATTAAAATTCGGCCACCCTCACCTATAAATAGGTGACCGAATTCATCAATAAAGTTAGCGTATTTCAGATCAAAAACTTAGTGTTTGAAGTACCTCATTTTATTGCTTTATGTATTTGCATGTTGTAGTTTACATAATTGCATGAAACTTAGCCTATTAGGTTCTTGCTCTGCCTAATTGTTCGCATGTTTCACACCTCTTTTCTTGCACTTGGTTCGAATTCATAAACAAATTGGTCAGGATAGTTTATCCCTTGTTTTATCAATTCGAACGTGAGTTAAAGGTTTTGTAAGAGCTTGTCACTTAATCACAAGGTCCTTGGCAACATTATCCGCATGTGTACAACCGTCCACATCAATTGGTATCAGAGCTAAGGAGTGGTTTCGTGACCGGAGGAGATCAACCGATCAAATCCTTTCCAGGTGTTTTCTTTTCCTTGTTAGTCTTGATTATTCTTGAAATTCTTGGAATTGAACTCATCTTCTTGGGGGGAAATTTTTTGTTCTTCCAGCTTCAAAATTGCGATTTTGTGTACTGTTTTTCCATCTTTAAAATCGCAAATTTTCTTAAAATTCGGATACCCTTGCTGCAATTTTTCGAAATTAAAATCGGACCTCAATTTTCAGATTAGGGTTTCGGTTTTGCGACACTAGGGTTCGGGTTTTTCCGTCGCTAATTCACGCGACCACGGGTTTTGTTTGCTTGGTTTTTGCGACACTTTTGTGCTGATTTTGCTGAAAATTGTGAGTTTTGCGGTTGATGTTAAGCAGCTCACTTGTTTGCGTATTATAAAATTGCATGCTCTTGTTTTGGATACTTCTTTTGAATTCTTGAAAATATAGTGAATTCTTGATTTCGTATCCTTGTGCTGCTAAGATTATCCCTGGGTATTGGCTAGTAACTTGAAGAACTGTTTTGCTGGCCCTAGGGTTTTCATAATTAAAAAAAAAAAAAATCGCACATTGCTATACTTTAGTACTGTTTTCGGCCATTAAGGGGTAGTAATTTCGCAAATTTGGTACTGTTTTGCATATTAGAAGAATTGATAATTTGTGGGGATTGGTTTCTTGATTACCTATTGGGTGGGTGATCGCTTCTTTGGGTAGTTTAGGCTTTCCTGAAGTTGTTTCAACTCTGCTGAATTTTTCTTTGCTTCTATTCACCTTGAATTGCCCTGCTTTCAATTGCCTTGTTTATCTTTTCGTGCGACCTATACATTAGATCTTTAATTATAGTTTGGATTTTTTCATCGTGCACACTCATCTTTTCTGAAATTTGAGGGCTTAACCCCGAAATTTCCTGTTGTGTACTTCATATCTGAACTATATTACATAAATATCGTTTTACGAAAAGATTTTTCAAAACAGAACCAAGTGTGGTTTTTACGAAATTTTTTGCTTCTTTCTTAAGTGTCATTGCTTTTGTGTGAATAGCTGCTTGCCTGATACATTTATCAATACCGGGAGGTTTGAGTGGTAAAAGGCTTGAGTGCACATCTTATACAGGGCGCCACCCTAAAGCGATACACGGGGTTTGTGTGTAGCTATTAGGTGGGAAACACTTGGGGGAATAAGGGGGTAAGGTTATTTCTCACTTTTCCTTATTCTTAGCAGACATATTTTCGCTTCTTTATCCAATGTCAGGTGGAGGTGCTCCTAACCCTATGGGAAACGAGCAAATCCTGGCTGCGATTGCGCAACTCTCAGCGCGATTCGCTACACTCATGGAGGAAGTCGCCGAACTTAGGACAGAACGGGACCAGAGGCGCACAGACTCAGACGACGAGCCGGCCGGTCCAGGCCCCAACGCCGCAGACCAGCCATTCGCAGGCCTCAGTCAGTGCAAAACAACCGTTCCGCCCTTTGTCGGAGGCACGAATCCAGAGGAGTACTTAGACTGGGAGATGAAGATGGAGCGCATCTTTGAGCTTCATGCGATCCCAGAGCACAAGAAGGTCCAGCTCGCAGTTGAACATTTCACAGACTATGCCCTAATCTGGTGGAATCAGCAGCAGGACTAGCGCAGAAATACACGCCCTATGCGTGCCCGCGCACCGCCTCTCTCTTGGTTTGATTTGACTACTTCTATGCGAAGGACTTTTGTACCGGACTACTATTTTAGAGAATTGTATAGGAAATTACATGCTCTTGTACAAGGTTCTATGACTGTAGATGAATACTATAGAAAACTAGAGATGGCAAAAATTAGGGCTAATGTACAGGAAGATGAGCCCGCATCTATGGCTCGTTTTCTTAGTGGTTTAAACAGGGGTATTGCTTTAGCAGTTGAATTGCAGAATGCTATGACGCTGACAGACATGTTGCACAAGGCTCGGGTTATGGAGGAGTATTTGAAGTCCGTTCCACCAGTCCGGACACCTACCAGCGCCCCACCAGCCTGGCGTAAGAATCCGACCTACTCGCCACCAGCAAGGAGGCCGAACATGTCTGACCGCAAGGCCATTGTCCCTGTTGCCGCCGCCACTTCTTCTTCATCCCAGCAGAAAACGCCATCAACTCCCAGGCAGTCTATCAGCAACGTTACTTGCCACAAGTGTTCAGGTCGTGGCCACTACATGCGTGACTGTCCCAACATCCGGAAGGTATTATTGGGCCAAGATGGTGAGTACATATCAGAATCCGATGGAGAGGAACCAACCGTTGACCCTACCAAGGAGTTAACTGACAGCACTCCGTCAGAACCTGTGGAGCAGTTCGAATTTCTTGAAGAAGATCCATCTCAGAACTTGGTTACTCGCACTCTGACTACAGCTGCTGTCCCGGACACGTCCCAGAGGACAAACATCTTCCATGCCGGCACAAAGGTAAATGGAAAGTTATGTGTTCTGATTATTGAGGGAGGGAGTTGTACTAATGTTGCTAGTGAGTATATGGTTGATAAGCTGCGCCTCCCTGTCATTAATCATCCACGTCCTTATCGGCTTCAATGGCTCGACAGCTCAGACGGCTACAGAGTCACAAAGCAGGTAAGCGTACCATACGCTATCGGTAAGTTCGAATCCACGGTTTAATGTGATGTTCTGCAAATGGAGGCTTGTCACATTCTACTCGGATGACCATGGCTCTTTGACCTGAAGGCAACACATGATGGGGTCGCCAACACTTACTCGGTCTGCCAGGAGGGCAAGATCCACACGTTCCTACCCATGCCGCCGGCTGAAGTGCGATCAGAAGCTGTTCGTATGAAGGAGTCACCCGCTAAATGGGAAGCTGAAAGGCGCCAAGCGAAGGGTGAGGGGAAAGAAATTGTTGTAAAGGGTAGTAAGGCGAACTCTGATAAGCCTGATCAGGACAAAGTTAGGAGTAGTTGTTTTGCAATGAGAGGAGAGATAGGTCAAGTGTTAAACAGCAATGATGATGTATTTGTTTTAGTCTGTAAAGATAACTGTGCTAACCCTGACGATATCCCTCGGGATATCCCCACAGAAGTCAATTCTTTGTTGCAGGAATTTGCTAATGTCTTTCCAGACGAGTTCCCGCAGGGTCTGCCGCCACTTCGATGCATTGAACATCAGATTGACTTAATCCCTGGCGCGCCTATACCAAATCGCCCTGCACACAAAGCAAATCCGGAGGAAACGAAGGAGCTGCAGGCGCAAATTGAGAAGCTATTGGCGCATGGTCAGGTAAGGGAATCTCTAAGTCCTTGTGCTGTACCTGTTATTCTAGTCCCTAAGAAAGAAGGTACATGGAGAATGTGTATGGATTGTAGAGCAGTAAATAAGATAACAATCAAGTATAGGCACCCTATCCCTAGGCTTGATGACATGTTAGAAGATTTGCATGGTTCTACTGTTTATACGAAAATAGATCTAACACAGGGCTATCATCAAATTCGCATGAGGGAGGGGGATGAATGGAAGACTGTTTTTAAAACTAAATTTGTTTTGTATGAGTGGTTAGTCATGCCCTTTGGTCTCACAAATGCACCTAGTACTTTCATGAGATTAATGAATCATGTGCTTAGAAAGTTTATAGGTAAATTTGTTGTTGTGTATTTTGATGATATCTTGATCTATTCCAGAGATTATGATTCGCATGTTGAGCATCTTCGTTTGGTTTTAATTGAATTACGTGCTAATCAGTTATATGCCAAGATGCAAAAGTGTACCTTTTGTGTTTCGGAGGTTGTTTTTCTTGGTTTTGTAGTCTCTGCAGATGGTGTCAAAGTTGATGATGCCAAGGTGAAGGCCATTAGGGATTGGCCGCAGCCAACATCGGCCGCCCAAGTTCGGTCCTCCATGGACTAGCTGGATTCTACAGGCGGTTTGTAAAAGATTTCTCCACTAAAGCCGCACCCCTCAATGATCTCTGCAAGAAAAATGCACCATTTGTGTGGGGACCAGCTCAGGAAAAAGCTTTTACTACTTTAAAGCATGATCTCACTCATGCACCTGTTTTAGCATTACCTGATTTTGATAAAGTGTTTGAACTAATGTGTGATGCATCAGGTGTTGGAATTAGCGCAGTGTTAATGCAGGAGAAGAAGCCTATCGCCTTTTTCAGTGAGAAACTAAAAGGGGCTGCCTTAAATTATCCTACATATGATAAGGAGCTCTATGCTGTTGTCCGTGCTTTTGAAACATGGTCACATTATTTGATGTCTAAGGAATTTGTTGTTCATAGTGATCATGAGTCTCTTAAGCATTTAAAAGGGCAAAATAAATGTTGCTAGTGAGTTATGTGTTCATGCCCGCACCAAGGTAAATGGAAAGTTATGTGTTCTGATTATTGATGGAGGGAGTTGTACTAATGTTGCTAGTGAGTATATGGTTGATAAGCTGCGCCTCCCTATCATCAATCATCCTCGTCCTTATCGGCTTCAATGGCTCGACAGCTCAGACGGCTACAGAGTCACAAAGCAGGTAAGCGTACCATACGCTATCAGTAAGTTCGAATCCACGGTTTTATGTGATGTTCTACCAATGGAGGCTTGTCACATTCTACTCGGACGACCATGGCTCTTTGACCTGAAGGCAACACATGATGGGGTCGCCAACACTTACTCGGTCTGCCAGGAGGGCAAGATCCACACATTCCTACCCATGCCACCGGCTGAAGTGCGATCAGAAGCTGTTCGTATGAAGGAGTCACTCGCTAAATGGGAAGCTGAAAGGCGCCAAGCGAAGGGTAAGGGGAAAGAACTTGTTGTAAAGGGTAGTAAGGCGAACTCTGATAAGCCTGATCAGGACAAGTTAAATATAGTTGTTTCGCTACACAGGGAGATATAGGACAAGTGATAGATAGCAAAGATTATGTACTAGTTTTAGTATGTAAAGATACTTGTGCTAACCCTGCAGATGTCCCTCTCCCTCTGCAAGTCGTTTCTTTGTTGCAGGAAGAAGACAAACCGAAGGAGACAAAGAAGTTGCAAAGACAGTTCTACGAGCTTTTGGCGCACGATCAGAACTACTGCAAAGCACTGTTGCCTGTTGTCTACGCTGCCAAAGAGATGTCAAAGGAGCTTAACGCCCGTGATGGCGATATCCCTTTTCAAATCGTGTCAACAATTTGGCATCATGCTTACACGCTTACAGGTAAGTATGATCTATGTTTTGTGTTAATCTTCCTGACTTGTTTCTGTTTGTTTTCAGCGCCTTGGATTCGAGGACGAATCCTTTCCAACCAGGAGGGGATGATGAGGATATCCAGAGCTAAAACAGCACGTATTATGAGTCAGAAAGATGGACGCCAAATGGAAGCCCACGCCTTGGAGCAAAATGGAGGAAATGTGCAATTTGCAACTCTTCTAACTATCTTGGAAGGAGAGGCGCAAATCATCCAACATTAATCAAAAGAAGGCTGTTTCTTGAAGTCTTGAAGAAGCCGGGAGGTTCTTGGACTTAAAGAAACCAAATAATAAAGTTCCCTACAAATTGGGCCGACCCAAAAACTCATGGACCAGCCCACAAGTTTTCGGCCAGCCCAAGTTGAAGCATGAAGCCGCACGGCCCAATCCAAGGAGAGAAGCCCACACGGCCAATCAAGGAAAAAGCCCACATGGTTTTAGGGAATTATTTTTCAGATTTTAATTAAGTTATTTTATTTTTAGTTAATTTCCAAAAAGGGTTTCCTTATTCTTTTTGGGAGTAGGATTATCATTCTTTTCCTACTTGTTTTCTAATTAGCTTTCCTTCTTGATTTAGGAGTTGTAATTTTCGAAATTACGTTTTCTTTTCTTACCATTCTCCTACTTCTTTCAGGAGTTGGTATTGTAAAGGAAATTAACCTCTTGGTTAATTTCCAATTCTAATTCTTTTCCTTTTCTTTTTCTACTGATTTTCGTCCATCCTTACTCCTATTTAAAGGGGACGAAATTTCAATAAAATTTAGAGTATTTCAGATCAAAAACTTAGTGTTTGAGATACCTCCTTTTATTGCTTTATGTATTTGCATGTCGTAGTTTACATAATTGCATGAACTTAGCTAATTAGGTTATTTGCTCTACCTAATTATTCGCATGTTCAAAACTCTTTTCTTGCACTTGGTTCGAATCTAAAACAAAAACAACTAGATTAGGTCTTTTTGTTTATTCTGATTTCGAAGGTAAGATAGAGTCTTATACGAGCTCGCCGCTTAATCACAAGGTCCTTGGCAACTTAATCCGCATGTGTACAACCGTCCACATCAATTGGTATCAGAGCTAAGGAGTGGTTTCGTGACCGGAGGAGATCAACCGATCAAATCCTTTTCCAGGTGTTTTCTTTTCCTTGTTAGTCTTGATTATTCTTGAAATTCTTGGAATTGAATTCATCTTTTTGGGGGAAAATTATTTTCTTTCAAGTTTTAAATTTTCGATTTTGGTGCTGTTTCCCTATCTTTAAAAATCGAAAATTGCTTAGAAGAATTGAACCAAATTTTAAAGCATTGAAAAACGCAACTTAGGGTTTTTAAAATCACCTTCTTTTTGCGAAAGGCTAGTGCTGTTTTGGGACTGTTTTTCTATTAGCAAAATCGTTTACCCTTGCTGCAAATTCAGAATTTAAATTCGGGCCTTAAATTTCAAACTAGTACTCGGATTTTTGGCTAGGATTTCGGTTTTTCAGTCGTAATTGCTGGGCTTTTACGATTTATTCTACCTCTTTTGGTGCTGATTTTGTTGAAAATTGTGAGTTTTTGCGGTTGATGTTAAGCAGCTCACATTATTTGTGCATTGAAAATTGCATGCGCTAGTTGGGATACCTTGTTTTGAATTCTTGAAAATATAGTGAATTCTTGATTTTGTATCCTTGTGCTGCTAAGATTATCCCTGGGATTAGGCTAGTAAATTGAAAAATTGTTTTTGCTGGCCCTAGGGTTTTCGAAATTGAAATCGCATATTGCTAGAAAGTTTGTACTGTTTTCGGCCATTAGGGGGTAGTAATTTCGCAATTTTGGTGCTGTTTTGCATATTAGAAGCCTTGATAATTTGTGGGGATTGGTTTCTTGATTACCTATTGGGTGGGTGATCGCTTCTTTGGGTAGTTTAGGCTTTCCTGAAGTTGTTTCAACTCTGCTGAATTTTTCTTTGCTTCTATTCACCTTGAATTGCCCTGCTTTCAATTGCCTTGTTTATCTTTTCGTGCGACCTATACATTAGATCTTTAATTATAGTTTGGATTTTGTCATCGTGCACACTCATCTTTTCTGAAATTTGAGGGCTTCACCCCGAAATTTCCTGTTGTGTACTTCATATCTGAACTATATTACATAAACATCATTTGCGAAAAGATTTTTCAAAAACAGAACCAAGTGTGGTTTTTGCGAAAATTTTGCTTCTTTCTTAAGTGTCATTGCTTTTGTGTGAATTGCTGCTTGCCTGATACATTTATCAATACCGGGAGGTTTGAGTGGTAAAAGGCTTGAGTGCACATCTTATACAGGGCGCCACCCTAGAGCGATACACGGGGTTTGTGTGTAGCTATTAGGTGGGAAACACTTGGGGGAATAAGGGGGTAAGGTTCTTTCTCACTTTTCCTTATTCTTAGCAGACAGGTTTTTGCTTTCTTATCCAATGTCAGGTGGAGGTGCTCCTAACCCTTTGGGAACCGAGCAAATCCTGGCTGCGATTGCGTAACTCTCCGCGCGATTTGCTACTTTAACGGAGGAAGTCGCCGAACTCAGGACTGAACGGGATCAGAGGCGCACAGACTCAGACGACGATGTTGCCGCCCCAGGCACCAACGCCGCAGACCAGCCATTCACAGGCCTCAGTCAGTGCAAAACTACCGTTCCATCCTTTTCTGGAGGCACGAATCCTGAGGAGTACTTAGACTGGGAGATGAAGATGGAGCGCATCTTTGAGCTTCATGCGATCCCAGAGCACAAGAAGGTCCAGCTCGCAGTTGTACATTTCACAGACTATGCCCTAATCTGGTGGAATCAGCAGCAGGACCAGCGCAGAAATACACGCCCAATGTGTGCCCGCGCACCGCCTCTCTCTTGGTTTGATTTGACTACTTCTATGCGTAGGACTTTTGTACCGGACTACTATTTTAGAGAATTGTATCGAAAGTTACATACTCTTGTACAAGGTTCTATGTCTGTAGATGAGTACTATAGAAAATTAGAGATGGCAAAAATTAGGGCTAATGTACAGGAAGATGAGCCCGCATCTATGGCTCGTTTTCTTAGTGGTTTAAACAGGGGTATTGCTTTAGCTGTGGAATTGCAGAATGCTACAACGCTGACAGACATGCTGCACAAAGCTCGAGTTATGGAGGAGTATCTGAAGTCTGTTCCACCAGTCCGGACACCTACCAGCGCCCCACCAACTTGGCGCAAGAATCCGACCTACTCGCCACCGGCAAGGAGGCCGATCATGTCTGAGCGCAAAGCCCTAGTCCCTGTTGCCGCCGCCACCTCTTCTTCATCACAGCAGAAAACGCCATCCACTCCCAGACAGTCTATCAGCAACGTAACTTGCCACAAGTGCTCAGGCCGTGGCCACTACATGCGGGATTGTCCAAATATCCAGAAGGTCTTATTGGGACAAGATGGTGAGTACATTTCAGAGGAGGATGAAGAAGACCCAACCGTTGACCCTACAAAGGAGTTAACTGATAGCACTCCGTCAGAGCCTGTGGAGCAGTTCGAATTTCTTGAAGACGATCCATCTCAGAACTTGGTTACTCGCACTCTGACTACAGCTGCTGTCCCGGACACGTCCCAGCGGACAAACATTTTCCATGCCCGCACCAAGGTAAATGGAAAGTTATGTGTTCTGATTATTGATGGAGGGAGTTGTACTAATGTTGCTAGTGAGTATATGGTTGATAAGCTGCGCCTCCCTATCATCATCAATCATCCTCGTCCTTATCGGCTTCAATGGCTCGCAGCTCAGACGGCTACAGAGTCACAAAGCAGGTAAGCGTACCATACGCTATCGGTAAGTTCGAATCCACGGTTTTATGTGATGTTCTACCAATGGAGGTTTGTCACATTCTACTCGGACGACCATGGCTCTTTGACCTGAAGGCAACACATGATGGGGTCGCCAACACTTACTCGGTCTGCCAGGAGGGCAAGATCCACACATTCCTACCCATGCCACCGGCTGAAGTGCGATCAGAAGCTGTTCGTATGAAGGAGTCACTCGCTAAATGGGAAGCTGAAAGGCGCCAAGCGAAGGGTAAGGGGAAAGAACTTGTTGTTAAGGGTAGTAAGGCGAACTCTGATAAGCCTGATCAGGACAAAGTTAAATATAGTTGTTTCGCTACACAGGGAGATATAGGACAAGTGATAGATAGCAAAGATTATGTACTAGTTTTAGTATGTAAAGATACTTGTGCTAACCCTGCAGATGTCCCTCTCCCTCTGCAAGTCGTTTCTTTGTTGCAGGAAGAAGACAAACCGAAGGAGACAAAGAAGTTGCAAAGACAGTTCTACGAGCTTTTGGCTCACGATCAGAATTACTGCAAAGCACTGTTGCCTGTTGTCTACGCTGCCAAAGAGATGTCAAAGGAGCTTAACGCCCGTGATGGCGATATCCCTTTTCAAATCGTGTCAACAATTTGGCATCATGCTTACACGCTTACAGGTAAGTATGATCTATGTTTTGTGTTAATCTTCCTGACTTGTTTCTGTTTGTTTTCAGCGCCTTGGATTCGAGGACGAATCCTTTCCAACCAGGAGGGGATGATGAGGATATCCAGAGCTAAAACAGCACGTATTATGAGTCAGAAAGATGGACGCCAAATGGAAGCCCACGCCTTGGAGCAAAATGGAGGAAATGTGCAATTTGCAACTCTTCTAACTATCTTGGAAGGAGAGGCGCAAATCATCCAACATTAATCAAAAGAAGGCTGTTTCTTGAAGTCTTGAAGAAGCCGGGAGGTTCTTGGACTTAAAGAAACCAAATAATAAAGTTCCCTACAAATTGGGCCGACCCAAAAACTCATGGACCAGCCCACAAGTTTTCGGCCAGCCCAAGTTGAAGCATGAAGCCGCACGGCCCAATCCAAGGAGAGAAGCCCACACGGCCAATCAAGGAAAAAGCCCACATGGTTTTAGGGAATTATTTTTCAGATTTTAATTAAGTTATTTTATTTTTAGTTAATTTCCAAAAAGGGTTTCCTTATTCTTTTTGGGAGTAGGATTATCATTCTTTTCCTACTTGTTTTCTAATTAGCTTTCCTTCTTGATTTAGGAGTTGTAATTTTCGAAATTACGTTTTCTTTTCTTACCATTCTCCTACTTCTTTCAGGAGTTGGTATTGTAAAGGAAATTAACCTCTTGGTTAATTTCCAATTCTAATTCTTTTCCTTTTCTTTTTCTACTGATTTTCGTCCATCCTTACTCCTATTTAAAGGGGACGAAATTTCAATAAAATTTAGAGTATTTCAGATCAAAAACTTAGTGTTTGAGATACCTCCTTTTATTGCTTTATGTATTTGCATGTCGTAGTTTACATAATTGCATGAACTTAGCTAATTAGGTTATTTGCTCTACCTAATTATTCGCATGTTCAAAACTCTTTTCTTGCACTTGGTTCGAATCTAAAACAAAAACAACTAGATTAGGTCTTTTTGTTTATTCTGATTTCGAAGGTAAGATAGAGTCTTATACGAGCTCGCCGCTTAATCACAAGGTCCTTGGCAACTTAATCCGCATGTGTACAACCGTCCACATCATCTTGCCGGTTGCAGAGTTTGCCTACAACCGAACCAAGCATTCATCAACAGGGTTCTGTCCATTTGAAGTTGCCTACGGCTTTACTCCCTTGACGGTGATGGATCTCATTCCTTTGCCGCCCAAAGAACAAGTCAATCCAGACGGTGCGAAGAAAGCTGAAGCAGTGCAACGCATACATGCTAAAGTTCAAGCTAATCTGGAGAAGACTTATGCCAAAGCTACCGCCAATGCAAACCAACGGCGCAAGGCTGTGAATTTCGAACCAGGTGACTGGGTTTGGGTTCACATGAGGAAGGAACGATTCCCTGCAGTAAGAAGGACCAAACTCCATCCAAGGGGCGATGGACCTTTTCAGATCGTTTCCAAGATTGGGCCTAACGCCTACAAGCTCGACTTACCAGGTGAGTATGGTGTTAGTTCTTCCTTTAATGTTCCTGACTTGTCTCCTTTTGTTGATAACCAGATTGCTGATTTGAGGACAAATCCTTTTCAACCGGGAGGGGATGATGAGGGCATCCAAAGTCAACAACATGCAACAAGTCAAACTACAAGTGATTCCGGAGAAGCTGAGGAGGAGGTTCGAGTTCTACATCGAGGCCCAACAATGCTTCAGGATCCAAGCCCATATCAGAGGGATCCACTTGTAGACATCACTGGGCCCATGACCAGAAGCAGAGCAAAGAAGGTGCGAGAAGCTCTCAACAACCTTGTGCAAGCCTGCCATCAAGATGCCCACCTGATTGTAGAAGCCCACGCCTTGGAGCAAAATGGAGGAAATGTGCAATTTGCAACTCTTCTAACTATCTTGGAAGGAGAGGCGCAAATCATCACATCTTAATCAAGAAGAAGGCTGTTTCTTGAAGTCTTGAAGAAGCCGGTAGGTTCTTGGACTTAGAAGAAACTAAATAATAAAGTTCCCTACCAATTGGGCAGACCCAAAAACTCATGGACCAGCCCACAAGTTTTCGGCCAGCCCAAGGAGTAGCATGAAGCCGCACGGCCCAATCCAAAGAGAGAAGCCCACACGGTTTTAGGGAATTAATTTTCAGAATTTTAATTAAGTCTTTTTAGTCTTTTAGTTAATTTCCAAAAAGGGTTTCCTTATTCTTTTTGGAAGTAGGATTTTTATTCTTTCCTACTTGTTTTCCAATTAGTTTCCTTCTTGTTTTAGGTAGTGTAAATTCGGCTACCTCATGTTTTAGGTAAAACCGAATTCTTGTTGCCTTTTCTTACCATTCCTACTTCTTTCCGGGTTTGGTAATTGAAAAAGAAATTAACCTTTTGGTTAATTTCCAATTCTAATTCTTTTCTTTTCCTACTTTTTGTATTAAAATTCGGCCACCCTCACCTATAAATAGGTGACCGAATTCATCAATAAAGTTAGCGTATTTCAGATCAAAAACTTAGTGTTTGAAGTACCTCATTTTATTGCTTTATGTATTTGCATGTTGTAGTTTACATAATTGCATGAAACTTAGCCTATTAGGTTCTTGCTCAGCCTAATTGTTCGCATGTTTCACACCTCTTTTCTTGTACTTGGTTCGAATTCATAAACAAATTGGTCAGGATAGTTTATCCCTTGTTTTATCAATTCCGAACGTGAGTTAAAGGTTTTGTAAGAGCTTGTCACTTAGTCACAAGGTCCTTGGCAACATTATCCACATGTGTACAACCGTCCACATCACATGGCAAAGGGCGGAACGGTAGTTTTGTACTGACTGAGGCCTGCGAATGGCTGGTCTGCGGCGTTGGTGCCTGGGCCGGCAACATCGTCGTCTGAATCTGTGCGCCTCTGATCCCGTTCAGTCCTGAGTTCGGCGACTTCCTCCGTGAGTGTAGCGAATCGCGCGGAGTGTAGCGAATCGCGCGGAGAGTTGCGCAATCGCAGCCAGGATTTGCTCGTTTCCCATAGGGTTAGGAGCACCTCCACCTGACATTGGATAAGAAAAGCGAAAATCTGTCTGCTAAGAATAAGGAAAAGTGAGAAATAACCTTACCCCCTTATTCCCCCAAGTGTTTCCCACCTAATAGCTACACACAAACCCCGTGTATCGCTCTAGGGTGGTGCCCTGTATAAGATGTGCACTCAAGCCTTTTTCCACTCAAAACCTCCCGGTATTGACACTTAAGAAAGAAGCAAAAATTTTCGCAAAAACCACACTTGGTTCTATTTTGAAAAATCTTTTCGCAAAACAATGTTTATGTAATATAATTCAGATATGATGTACACAACAGGAAATTTCGGGGTTAAGCCCTCAAATTTCAGAAAAGATGAGTGTGCACGATGACAAAATCCAAATTATAATTTAAGGATCTAATGTTCAGGTCGCACGAAAAGATAACTAGGCAATTTGAAAGCAGGGCAATTCAAAGTGAATAGAAGCAAAGAACAATAAGCAGAGTTGAAACAATTTTAGGAAAGTCTAAACTACCCAAAGAAGCGATCACCCACCCAATAGGTAATCAAGAAACCAATCCCCACAAATTATCAAGGCCTTAATATGTAAAACAGTACACTAATTGCGAAATTAACACCCCCTAGTGGCCCAAAACAGTACCACTTTTAGCAATATGCGATTTTCAATTACGAAAACCCTAGGGCCAGCAAAAACAATTTTCGATTTACTAGCCTAATCCCAGAGATAATCTTAGCAGCACAAGGATACAAAATCAAGAATTCACTATATTTTCAAGAATTCAAAAGAAAGTATCCAAAACTAGAGCATGCAATTTTTTTACAATGCGCAAACAAGTGAGCTGCTTAACATCAACCGCAAAACTCACAATTTTTCAACAAAATCAGCACCAAAAAGGGGTAGCAAAGTGTCGCAAAAAGGCCCAGCAATTAACAACTGAAAACCCGAAACCCTAGCCAAAAATCTGAGTACTAGTTTGAAATTTAAGGCCCGATTTTCGGTTTATGAAATTTCAGCAAGGGTTACGATTTAATGAAAAGAATTTTCGGCCTTTAAAGATGGAAAAATAGTACCAAAATCCGAAAATTCAAAAGCTCGAAGAAAAAAAAAATTTTCCCCCAAGAAGATGAGTTCAATTCCAAGAATTTCAAGAATAATCAAGACTAACAAGGAAAAGAAAACACCTGGAAAGGATTTGATCGGTTGATCTCCTCCGGTCACGAAACCACTCCTTAGCTCTGATACCAATTGATGTGGACGGTTGTACACATGCGGATAATGTTGCCAAGGACCTTGTGATTAAGCGGCGAGCTCGTATAACACTATAACTTACTTTCGAAATCAGAGAAACAAAAAGACCTAATCTAGTTGTTTTTGTTTTAGATTCGAACCAAGTGTAAGAAAAGAGTTTTGAACATGCGAATAATTAGGTAGAGCAAATAACCTAATTAGCTAAGTTCATGCAATTATGTAAACTACGACATGCAAATACATAAAGCAATAAAAGGAGGTACTTCAAACACTAAGTTTATGATCTGAAATACGCTAAATATTATTGAGGATTTCGGCACCTATTTATAAGGATGAGGCAGCCGAAAATTAGTACAAGAAGTAGAAAAAGAAAAGAAGTAGAATTGGAAATTAACCAAGAGGTTAATTTCTTTTACAATTACCAAACCCGGAAAGAAGTAGGAATGGTAAGAAAAAGGAAAATAAATTTCGGTCAAGCCTTATTTCTTTTTAGGCAGCCGAAATTACAATCTTAAAACAAGAAGGAAAAGAATAAAATTCCTACTCCGAAAAGGAGAACAAGAAAGAACTCTTTTTGGAAACTAACTAAAAGAATAAAAGAAATAACTTAATTAATTAAAAGAAATTCCCTAATTATTTTAAGGAACCGTGTGGCTTTCTCCTTGGGCTGGCCGTGTGGGCTTTCTCCTTGGGCTATCCGTGCGACTTCTCTTGTGGACTCCTTGGGCTGGCCGAAAACTTATGGGCTGGTCCATGAGTTTTGGGTTGGCCCAAATTGTAGGGAACTTCATGAATTGTTTCTTTAAAGCCCAAGAACCTTTCGGCATCTTCAAGACTTCAAGAAACAGCCTTCTTCTTCATTATGAAGTGCTGAATTGCGCCTCTTCTTCAAGGATTGTTAGAAGAGTTGCAATTTGAACATTTCCTCCATTTTGCTCCAAGGCGTGTGCTTCTTTTGGCCGTTCATCTTTTCGACTCATAATGCGTGTTGTTTTAGCCCTGGATTTCCTCATCACCAAGCCTCAAATTTCTGGGTTCTCCCCAGAAAGAAGGATACATTGAATCAATCTTTTTCCACTGATCTGAGTCTGATGTATGCATTATCACCTTGTCATCATCACTGGGAATACACCGATCTGAATGCCATGTCATTAGTTTTGCATCTTTTTCATTAGCGAACAACCGTTTAAATCTCGGTATTATAGGAAGATACCACAGAACCTTAGCCGGCGACCCCTTCTTTTGCGCATCAGAACTGTCTTCAACCTCATCACACAGCTGTTTGTTTTTGTATCGTGGAGTTTTACACTTAGGACAAAGCAATAAATCCTTATACTCATTCCTGTAGAGGACGCAATCATCTGGGCAAGCGTGGATCTTCTTATACTCCATACCCATTGGACACAACATTTTTTTCGCCTCGTAAATTCGATCTGGAAGTTCATTATCTTCTGGGTGCATATCTTTCAATACCCTCAATAAGGCTGTAAAACTAACCCATTTGCCGCTTTCAAATTAAACAACTTCAAAACACTAGACAATAGTGTATATTTAGTGCAACCCTTGTATAGAGGCTTCTCATTGTCACCCAAAATGGAAGCAAGAACTTTCGGTTTATCAGCAAAATCCTCGGCCACATCCTCAATCATGGCATCTAATCGATCTCTAGTAATCGCATCATCTCCTTTTGCATGAGATTTTCTTTGCTCAGGTAAACCATCAATACTTTCACCATGCCAAATCCACAGTTTATAAGAAGGATCAAATCCGTGCAGATATAAATGGAATCTTATTGTATCTGAGTTATCAAACCGCGCACCATTTTTACAAGCTTTACACGGACAATGGACGTACTTTGTATTCTTATAAGCGAATTGAATGAAATTCTCAACTTCTCTCGCATAAGAATCAGAGGTCCGATCACCACACCACAAGATATTTCGATCCATGTGTAACTAACACCTTGAAATAATTAAAAATACCAAATAATAATTCAACAAACAATGTACAAAGTATCAAGTTGCATGCTTGTCTTAGCACATGTCATAATACTTATGTTACTCATATAATCAAAACTACTATAATACCTCAATGAAAAAAATAATGCATAAACAACACATGCGCAATAGACATAATCAAATGAAGAAGAAACTCTAAGTTTTTCATTTATGCATTTCGTCAAACACATGAAATGCATAAAAAAATAATACACATCCTAAGTAGTGCTAATTATATGAACATCATCCATTAAAAATCAAACACTATAAATCAAATCACATCACCAAGAAACTACATAGTATAACTAAATAGGGTTCCACAATACTAAGGTTCACCATATACATGGAATATATGCAACTTTAATTTTCAGCCATCTACCACAAATAAAAATAAATTCTATAGGATGACATATCTAAAGTACAAGCATAAGCAATTACTGAGAAATTTTAGAAGTTTCTAACCTTTAGGTGGTAAATTTTAGCTCCAAATGACGATTCTTTACGTTCAACGTGCAAAACCGTAGTAGAAATTTGGAGAAGAACACTTTCGGCCTCAATATGGAAATACACGTTGTTATTTAGGTTTTAATACGTCAATACAACGGCGGAGAAAATTAAACCGCCGTAGAAGGGACCTTCTACGGCGGTTGGGACCAACCGCCGTAGAAAGTGGACTTTCTACGGCGGTTGGAAGGTAACCGCCGTGGAAAGTGTGGACTTTCTACGGCGGTTACCTTACAACCGCTGTAGAAAGTCCACTTTCTACGGCGGTTTCCTTCCAACCGCCGTAGAAAGCCCTATTTCTACGGCGGTTTGTCCCAACCGCCGTAGAAAGTCCGTTTCTACGGCGGTTCATTTTTAGACCGCCGTAGAAAATCCCTTTCTACGGCGGTTCATTTTTAGACCGCCGTAGAAAGTCCGTATTTCTTTTATTACTGTGGTTTTCTATTTTCCGCCGTTAATCCGCAGCTGTTAAAGCTCCTCTTTGTAGTAGTGCCTCTTCTTCAAGAATTGTAAGGAGAGTTGCAATTTGAACCTTTCTGGCTTTATTCTCCAAGGCGTTGGCTTCTACTATTAATTGAGCATCCTGTCCACAAGCTTGCACAAGGTTGTCGAGATCCTCACAAACTCTTCTTGCTCTGCTCCGCGTCATTGGCCCAATGATATCTACAAGTGGATCCCTTTGATTGGACTTGGATCCTGAAGCATTGTTGGGCCTCGGTGTAGAATCCGAACCTCCTCAGCTTCTCTGGACTCACTTGTCTGTGGACTTATCGATGGACTAGAGATGCCCTCATCAGGCCGCCAACCCTAAAGAGCGATACACTAGTTTGTGTGTAGTTTGTTAGGAGGGGCACTAGGGGGTAAGGTTACTTTTACTCACTTTTACTTGTTCTTAGCAGGATCTTTTCTGGTTACCATGTCAGGGGGTAGTTCTAATATTAGTAATGAACAACTCCTGGCTGCGATTGTGAACTTGACCAATCAGTTCAACACTCAGTTCGCTGACCTAAGTAATGAGGTCGCCGAACTCAGGGCCACCCAGGCTAATCACCCCGTGGCAGAGGAAGAGAACATTGAAACTCCTCAAAATGGTTCCAGCAAGTCCTTTGATGGTCTAAGTCAGTTGAAGACATCTGTGCCTTCTTTCGCTGGAGGTACGGACCCCGAAGTATACTTAACTGGGAGATCAAGATGGACCGGATCTTTGAGCTTCACTCGGTGCCCGAACATAGGAAGGCTCCTCTCGCTATTGTGAACTTCACCGACTATGCTCCTGTTTGGTGGAATTAGCAGATGGACATGAGATGGAACACCAGGCCCATGTGTGCTCGTACAACCCCTATTAATTGGTTTGATCTGACAACAAAGATGCGCAAGACTTTTGTACCTGCTTATTATTTTCGTGCATTGTATAAGAAATTACATACTCTTGTGCAAGGGACTTTAACTGTTGATGAATATTTTAGAAAGTTGGAGATGGCCAAAATTAGGGCTAATGTAATAGAAGATGAGGGTGCTAGTATGGCTCGTTTTCTTAGTGGGCTTAATCGTGGGATAGCTTTAGCAGTTGAATTACAGAATGCTGCTTCTTTAACTGATATGTTGCATAAAGCCAGGGTGATGGAGGAGTACCTGCAAACTGTTCTACCTGTTCGAGCACCTTCCAGCAATCAATGGAAGAAGACCCCCGCATCGCCATCCTTCCCAGCAAAGAAGCCATTCTACTTTGAGAAGAAAGCTATTTAGCCTGCTCAATCAACTCCTGCTTCTTCATCTAACTCACCTTTTACTCCTAAGCCGTCTATCAGTAATATAACTTGCCATAAATGTTCTGGTCGTGGCCACTACATGCGAGATTGCCCTAATGTCCGTAGAGTTATGTTGGGACAAGATGGTGATTATGTTTTCGAAGAAGAAGAAGAGGATAATGATGCTGTCAATCCGTTTTCTGCATTGACTGACGACAGTAAGTCTGATAATGAAAAAGATGTTAATCGGCCAGAAGACCACACTCAACTGGCGATTGTCACTCGTACTTTGACTACTGCTGTTGTCCAAGATACTGATCAAATGACCACTATCTTCCATAAGCGTGCTACAGTTAATGGAGGTATTTGTGTTCTGATAGTTGATGGCGGAAGTTGCACCAATGTGGCCAGTGAATACATGGTCGAGAAGCTGAAACTTCCCACAATCAACCATCCTCATCCGTACCGGCTTCAATGGCTCGACAGATCAGATGGCTATAGAGTGACTAAGCAGGTTCAGATCACTTTTGCTATTGGTAAGTTCGGAGGACAGGTGGCATGCGACATTCTCCCCATGGAGGCATGTCATATTCTGCTAGGACGACCATGGCTCTTTGACATGAAGGCGACGCATGATGGAGTTGCCAACACCTAATCGATCTGATGCGGACATCCCAAGTCCACAGACAAGTCCAATAGCAAGTGAGTCCAGAGAAGCTGAGGAGGTTCGGGTTCTACACCGAGGTCCAACAATGCTTCAGGATCAAGTCCATATTAAAGGGATCCACATGTAGACATCATTGGGCCAATGACCAGAAGCAGAGCAAAGAAGGTTCAAGAGACACTCAACAACCTTGTACAAGCCTGCCAACAGGACGCTCAATTGATAGTAGAAGCCAACGCCTTGGAGAACAAAGATGGAAAGGTTCAAATTGCGACTCTCCTTACAATTCTTGAAGAAGAGGCGCAATTCCCCAATCCACAATGAAGAAGAAGGCTGTTTCTTGAAGTTCTTGAAGACGCCGGAAGGTTCTTGGACTTTAAAGAAACATTTCTTGAAGTTCTTGGTTTTCTTAAAATTCTTGAATTTCATATTTTGCAGAATCTTGAAGAATCTTGAAATCTTGAAAATCTTGATTCCGAAATGATTCCGGGAGGTTCCAGAAGATTCCAGAAGCTCCCTACATCATTCCATAATGCGACATCAACAATTGGGCCGACCCAACTCATGGAGTCCATTCCACAAAGTCGGCCAGCCCAACAAAGAAGCCCACACGGCCAAGCCTAGTCCATTAGGGTTGGAAATTAAGGGTTAGGGTTTGGGGGAAAATAAGGGTTTGTGCATGTTCCCTATTTTGCCCTTAGTTTAATTAGTTTCCAAAAAGGGTTCCTTCTTGATCTCCTTTTTGGAGTAGGATTTTTATTCTTTTCCTTCTTGTTTTTGGGTTGTAATTTCGGCTACCACTAAGAATTAGGTGACCGAAAATTTCCTTTTTCTTTTTACCATTACCCACTTCTTTCAGGGTTTGGTATTGTAAAGGAAATCAATCTCTTGATTGATTTCCAATTCTAAGTCTTTTACTACTTCTTTTTAGGTACAATTTTCGGCTGTCCCTTAGCCTATAAATAGGCAGCCGAATTCCATAAATTAATACAAGTATTCAGATCATAAAACTATTAGTTTTGAGTACTCTCCCTTCATTGCTTTATGTATTTTGCATGTTGTAGTTTACATATTGCATGAAACTTAGCTAATTAGGTTAATTGCTCTACCTAATTATTCGCATGTTTCAACTCTTCTTACTTGGTTCGAAAATTCTTAAGTAAACTTAGCTTAGGTTAGTTTATTTTGGGTTCTCTTATTTTCGGGTAAGTTAGGGGTTATACGAGCTATGCTACTTAATCACACTTTCCGGGCAACTTTCATCCGCATGTGTACAACCGTCCACATCAATTGGTATCAGAGATTAGGAGTGGTTTCGTGGCTGGAGAAGGTCGAAGTAACCTGACCGAATCTTTATCAGGCGTTTTCTTTTCCTTGTTAGTCTTGCTTGTCTTGAAATTCTGGGAATTAGAACGCATCTTCTTGGGGGAAATTTTTTTTTCTTTGAAGCTTTAAATTTTGATTTTTGGTGCTGTTTCCCTATCATTAAAATTGAAAATTCCCTAGAAAAATTGAACCAAATTTTAAGGTACTGAAAAACGCAACTTAGGGTTTTAAAATTACCTTCTTTTTTGCGAAAAGCTTGTACTGTTTTGGGGCTGTTTTTCTTACATTAAAATCGCATAGCCCTTGTTATAAATTCACAAAGAAATTCGGACTTTAGAAATCAACTTAGGGTTCGGGTTTTTGGCTAAAGCTAGGGTTTCGGTTTTTGTTGATTCTTTTTAGTCGCCTTGCTTGCGACACTAGGGTTTTGAGAGACGCTTTAGTGTTGCTATTTTTGCGTCTAAATTGCTGGGTTTTTGCGACTGTTTTCTACCCCTCTTGTGCTGTTTTTGTGAAAGTTGGTGAGTTTTTGCGGTTGATGTTAAGCAGCTCACCTTATTTGCGCATTGAGAATTGCATGCACTAGCTTGGGATACCTTGTTTTGAATTCTTGAAAATATAGTGGATTCTTAATTTTGTGTCCTTGTGCTACTGAGATTATCCCTGGGAATTGGTTAGTGAGTCAAAAATTGAACTTTGCTGGCCCCAGGGTTTTCATTTCTTAAATCGCATATTGGTAAATTTTTCGGCCACTTAGGGGTTTAGAAATTCGTAAATTGGACTGTTTGCATATTGAAAGAATTAATAATTTGCTGGGATTGGTTTCTTTGATTACCTATTGGGTGGGTGATCTCTTCTTTGGTTAGTTTTAGGACTTTCCTAAAGTTGTTTCAACTCTGCTTATTTTTCTTGATTCTATTCAATTCTTGAATTGCCTTGCTTTCAACTGCTAGTTGTATTTTTTCAAACAACCTGAACAATTACTCTTGAATTATAGTTTGGATTTTGTCATCGTGCACACCCATCTTTTTTGAAATTTGAGGGCTTCACCCCGAAATTTCCTTGTTGCGTACCTCTTATCTGAACTATATTACAACTATCGTTTGCGAAAAGATTTTTCAACATCAAAATAGAACCAAGTATCTATTTTTCGAAAATTTGTGCTTTTTCCATAAGTATCATTGCTGTGTGTGAATTACGGTTTGCCTTATACATTTGTCAATACCGGGAGGTAGAGTGGAAAAAGGCTTGAGTGAACATACTATAAGGGCGCCACCCTAGAGTGAAACACTGGTTTGTGTGTAACTGTTAGGTGGGATACACTTGGGGGACAAGGGCGTAAGGTTACTACTCATTTTTCCTTGTTCTTAGCAGACAGATTTTCGCTGATTACCGATGTCAGGAGGAGGTACTTCTGCCCCATTGGGGAGTGAACAAATACTGGCTGCCATAGCGCAACTCTCTGCGCGATTTGCTACCCTCACGGAGGAGGTCGCGGAATTACGAACCGAACTGGAACAACGGCGTACAGAGTCAGAGGAGGATATGGCCGCCCCTGACAACAATGCCGCTGCCAAGCCTTTCGAGGGTCTCAGTCAATGCAAAATGACTGTTCCACCCTTCGCCAGTGGTACGAATCCGGAGGATTACTTAGACTGGGAGATGAAAATGGAGCGCAACTTCGAGCTTCATGCGATCCCAGAGCACAAGAAGGTCCCACTCGCGGTGGTACATTTCACGGACTATGCCCTGGTCTGGTGGAATCAAGAGATGGACCAACGAAGGAATACGTGTCCAATGCGGGCCCGTGCTCCGCCTCTAACTTGGTTTGATTTGACTACTTCTATGCGTAGAACTTTTGTTCCTGATTATTATTTTAGAGAATTGTATAGGAAATTACATACTCTTGTACAAGGTTCTTTATCTGTAGACGCATATTATAGGAAGTTAGAGAGGGCCAAAATTAGGGCAAATGTACAGGAAGATGAAGCTGCTTCAATGGCTCGTTTTCTTAATGGCCTAAACAGGGGTATAGCTTTAGCCGTTAAACTTCAGAATGCAACAACTCTGACGGACATGTTGCACAAAGCTCGGGTCATGGAGGAGTACCTGAAGACAGTTCCACCCGTCCGTACGCCTACCAGCGCCCCACCGGCTTGGAGAAAGAATTCGGTTTACTCTCCACCAGCTAAGAAGCCGTTCACATCAGAAAGGAAAGCTATAGGCCCCGCCACCACCTCGTCTTCATCCCAATCCAGAATGCCATCAACACCTCGGCAATGCATCAGCAATGTCACTTGCCACAAATGCTCAGGCCGTGGCCACTACATGCGCGATTGTCCTAACATCCGGAAGGTCTTATTGGGGCAACATGGTGAGTACATTTCAGAAGAGGATGAAGAAGATCAACCTGTTGACCCCTTGCCGGAGTTAACTGACAGCACTACGTCTGCACCGGTGGAGCAATTCGAGTTCATAGACGAAGATCCTAATCAGAACTTGGTTACTCGCACCTTGACTGCAGATGCTGTCCAAGACACATCTCAATGGACAAACATCTTCCACGCCAGGACTAAGGTAAATGGGAAGTTGTGTGTTCTGATCATTGATGGAGGGAGCTGCACCAATGTGGCCAGCGAATATATGGTCGAAAAACTGAAGCTCCCCATACTCAATCATCCACGTCCTTATCGGCTACAATGGCTCGACAGCTCAGACGGCTACAGAGTCACCAAGCAGGTAAGTGTACCATACGCTATTGGTAAGTTCGAATCCACTATTTTATGTGATGTTCTACCAATGGAGGCTTGTCACATTCTACTCGGACGACCATGGCTCTTTGACCTGAAGGCAACGCATGATGGAGTCGCCAACACTTACTCGGTCTGCCAAGCGGGCAAGATCCACACGTTCCTCCCTATGCCGCCTAATGAAGTGCGTTCAGAAGCAATCCGCATGAAGGACGGCATCGCCAAATGGGAAGCTGAAAAGCGCATAGATAAGGGGAAGGGGAAAGAACTTGTAATAGGTAGTAAGGCGAACTCTGATAAGCCTAATCAGGAAGAAGTTAAGAATAGCTGTTTCGCTACAGTAGGTGAAATAGGCCAAGTGTTAGATAATAACGGTTGTGTACTAGTTTTGGTTTGTAAAGATACTTGTGCTAACCCTGAAGATATCCGTCGGGATATCCCTATAGAAGTTGATTGTTTGTTGCTGGAATTCAACGATGTCTTTCCAGACGAGCTACCACGGGGATTTCCGCCTCTGCGTGGAATCGAGCATCAAGTCGACTTCATACCTGGCGCCTCTATTCCAAATCGACCTGCCTACAAAGCAAATCTAGAGGAAACAAAGGAGTTGCAAAAGCAGATCGACAAGCTTTTGGCTAACGGTCAGGTAAGGGAATCTCTTAGTCCTTGTACCGTGCCTGTAATTCTTGTCCCTAAGAAAGATGGTACATGGAGAATGTGTGTTGATTGTAGAGCTGTTAATAAGATAACAATCAAGTATAGGCATCCTATCCCTAGGCTTGATGACATGTTAGAGGACTTGTATGGCTCAACGATTTACACTAAAATAGATCTTATACAGGGCTATCATCAAATTTGTATGAGGGAGGGGGATGAATGGAAAACTGCTTTTAAAACTAAATTTGGTTTGTATGAGTGGTTAGTAATGCCCTTCGGCCTAACAAATGCACCTAGTACTTTTATGAGATTAATGAATCATGTACTTAGAAAGTTCATAGGGAAATTTGTTGTGGTTTATTTTGATGATATCTTTATCTATTCCAGAGACATGAAATCGTATGTAGAACATATTCGCTTGGTGTTAATTGAATGCGTGCTAATAAGTTGTATGCCAATGTGAAGAAATGTACTTTCTGTGTTTCAGAAGTTATCTTTCTCGGTTTTGTAGTCTCTAAAGAAGGTGTCAAAGTTGAAAGCCATTAGGGAGTGGCCCACACCAACCTCGGCCGCACAGGTAAGGTCTTTCCACGGTTTGGCTGGATTTTACCGACGGTTTGTGAAGGCTTTTTCCACCAAAGTAGCGCCTCTCAATGATTTGTGCAAAAAGAATGTTCCATTCGTGTGGGGGCAAGCTCAGGAAAACGCCTTTACGGTTCTTAAGCATGATCTCACTCATGCACCTGTTTTAGCATTACCTGATTTTGATAAAGTCTTTGAACTAATGTGTGATGCATCAGGTATAGGAATTGGGGTAGTTTTAATGCAGGAACGCAAACCAATTGCCTATTTCAGTGAGAAGTTAAAAGGGGCTGCCTTAAATTATCCAACTTACAATAAGGAGCTCTATGCAGTGGTCCGTGCTTTTGAGACTTGGTCACATTATTTAATGGCCAAGGAATTTGTTGTGCACAGTGATCACGATTCTCTTAAACACTTAAAGGGACAGAATAAATTAAATAGACGTCATGCTAAATGGGTTAATTTTATTGAAACTTTTCCTTACATTATTAAGTATAAGAAAGGTAAAGATAATTTGGTTGCTGACGCTCTATCTCGTAGGTATGAAATTCTGGCTGTTTTAGATCATTCTTTGCTAGGACTTGCATATCTCAAAGATTTGTATGCTTCTGATAGTGATTTTTCGACTTTGTATAAAGCATGTGAATCTGGTGCATTCCATAAGTACTATAGACAGGATGGTTTCTTGTTTAGGGAACATAGGTTATGCATCCCTCGTAGTTCTACTCGAGAATTACTGGTTCGTGAAGCTCACAATGGGGGTCTTATGGGTCATTTTGGTGTGCATAAAACACTTGAAGTGTTACAGGAACATTTTTATTGGCCTCATATGCAAAAAGATGTACAGCATGTTTGCACTCGTTGTATTAAAGCTAACTCTACATCTAAACCTCATGGACTTTACACGCCTTTACCTATTCCATCTTTACCTTGGACTGACATTTCAATGGATTTTATTCTAGGTCTTCCGAGGACGCAAAGAGGTAATGACTCCTTATTTGTCGTAGTCGATCGATTTTCTAAAATGGCTCACTTTATTCTTTGCAGGAAATCAGATAATGCCAAACATGTTGCGGACTTGTTCTTTTAAGGCATTGTTCGGCTGCATGGTATCCCGCGCACCATTATCTCTGATCACGACGTCAAATTTCTGAGTTACTTTTGGAAGACTTTGTGGTCACGCCTCGGCACAAAACTCCTGTTTTCGACTACAAGTCATCCACAAACGGATGGTCAGACAGAAGTCACCAACCGCACCGTTGGCAATCTACTTCGGGCCTTAATTCAGAAGAATCTCAAACGTTGGGAAGAAATCTTACCAGTTGCAGAGTTTGCCTAAAACCGCACAAAGCACTCCTCAACAGGGTTCTGTCCATTCGAAGTTGCCTACGGCTTCACTCCTTTGATGGTTATGGATCTCATCCCTTTGCCGCTAAAGGAACAGGTTAATCTTGACAGCGCCAAGAAGGCTGAAACCGTCAAACTCCTACACGCCAAGGTTCGGGCAAACCTTGAGAAAAACTACGCCAGAGCTGCCGCCTATGCAAACCAACGGCGCAAGGCTGTGAACTTTGAACCAGGCGACTGGGTTTGGGTTCACATGAGGAAGGAACAATTCCCTGCTGCGAGGAGGACGAAACTCCATCCCCGGGGCGATGGGCATTTTCAAATCGTGTCCAAGATGGGGCCTAATGCTTACAAGCTTGATTTACCAGGTGAGTATGGTGTTAGTACTTCATTTAATATTGCTGATTTGTCTCCTTTTACTTATGAACATGGTGCTGATTTGAGGTCAAATCCTTTTCAACCTGGAGGGGATGATGAGGACATCCCAAGTCCACAGACAAGTCCACAAGCAAGTGAGTCCAGAGAAGCTGAGGAGGTTCGGGTTTTACACCGAGTTCCAACAATGCTTCAGGATCCAAGTCCATATCAAAGGGATCCACTTGTAGACATCATTGGGCCAATGACCAGAAGCAGAGCAAAGAAGGTTCAAGAGACACTCAATAACCTTGTATAATCCTGCCAACAGGACGCTCAATTGATAGTAGAAGCTAACGCCTTGGAGAACAAAGACGGAAAGGTTCAAATTGCGACTCTTCTTACAATTCTTGAAGAAGAGGCGCAATTCCCCAATCCACAATGAAGAAGAAGGCTGTTTCTTGAAGTTCTTGAAGACGCCGGAAGGTTCTTGGACTTTAAGGAAACATTTCTTGAAGTTCTTGGTTTTCTTAAAATTCTTGAATTTCATATTTTGCAGAATCTTGAAGAATCTTGAAATCTTGAAAATCTTGATTCCGAAATGATTCCGGGAGGTTCCAGAAGATTCCAGAAGCTCCCTACATCATTCCATAATGCGACATCAACAATTGGGCCGACCCAACTCATGGAGTCCATTCCACAAAGTCGGCCAGCCCAACAAAGAAGCCCACACGGCCAAGCCTAGTCCATTAGGGTTGGAAATTAAGGGTTAGGGTTTGGGGGAAAATAAGGGTTTGTGCATGTTCCCTATTTTGCCCTGAGTTTAATTAGTTTCCAAAAAGGGTTCCTTCTTGATCTCCTTTTTGGAGTAGGATTTTTATTCTTTTCCTTCTTGTTTTTGAGTTGTAATTTCAGCTACCACTAAGAATTAGGTGACCGAAAATTTCCTTTTTCTGTTTACCATTACCCACTTCTTTCAGGGTTTGGTATTGTAAAGGAAATCAATCGCTTGATTGATTTCCAATTCTAAGTCTTTTACTACTTCTTTTTAGGTACAATTTTTGGCTGTCCCTTAGCCTATAAATAGGCAGCCGAATTCCATAAATTAATACAAGTATTCAGATCATAAAACTATTAGTTTTGAGTACTCTCCCTTCATTGCTTTATGTATTTTGCATGTTGTAGTTTACATATTGCATGAAACTTAGCTAATTAGGTTAATTGCTCTACCTAATTATTCGCATGTTTCAACTCTTCTTACTTGGTTCAAAAATTCTTAAGTAAACTTAGCTTAGGTTAGTTTATTTTGGGTTCTCTTATTTTCGGGTAAGTTAGGGGTTATACGAGCTACGCTACTTAATCACACTTTCCGGGCAACTTTCATCCGCATGTGTACAACCGTCCACATCACGATCTGTCAACAGGGCAAGATCCATACATTTCTACCACTTTACCCCAGGAAGTTCGTGCTGAATCTGTTCGGATGAAGAACAAGATCGCCCAGTGGGGTCCAGAAAAGCTGCAAGCTAAGGGAAAGGGTAAAGAAATTGTAAAGGGTAGTAAGGCGAACTCTGATAAGCCTTCAAAAGAAGTTAAGACTAGTTTATTTGCTAGTGTAGGAGAAGTTGAGCAAGTGTTAGCTCATAATGGTTGTGTACTTATCTAAAGATCATTGTACTAACCCTGATGACATCCCTAGGGATCTCCCTATGGAAGTCCAATTTCTCTTGTAGGAATATGCAGATGTTTTTCTTGAAGAGTTGCCGGCTGGGTTGCCCCCTCTTCGCGGCATTGAACATCAGATTGATTTTGTACCTGGCTCATCTATTCCTAATCGTCTAGCCTACGAAGCAAATCTAGAGGAAACAAAGGAATTGTAGAATCAGGTTGAGAAGTTGCTCGCCAATGGGTAGGTAAGAGAATCTCTCAGTCCTTGTGCGGTACTTGTTATACTTGTTCGTAAGAAATGTGGTACTTGGAGAATGTGTATGGACTGTAGATCTGTTAATAAGATTACCATTAAGTATAGGCATCCTGTTCCTAGACTTGATGACATGCTTGAAGATTTGTATGGTTCTACAGTTTACACTAAGATAGATCTCACATAAGGCTATCATCATATTAGAATGAAAGAAGGAGATGAATGGAAAACTGCTTTTAAAACCAAGTTTGGGTTATATGAGTGGTTAGTGATGCCTTTTGGGTTAACAAATGCACCTAGTACTTTTATGCGTTTAATGAATCATGTGCTTAGAAAGTTCATAGAAAAATTTGTTGTTGTCTATTTTGATGATATCTTGTTCTATAGTAGAAACAGGGCTGATGAGGCCATCCCCAACCCATCGACAATCCAAGCAGAGAGGATCTGCAAGTTGAGGCAGAGGACTCGAGAAAGGAAGCAAAGCCTATTCGTGTGCTACATCGAGGCCCAGCTATGCTCCAGGACCCGAGCTGATGAGGATATCCAGAGCTAAAACAGCACACATTATGAGTCAGAAAGATGGACGCCAAATGGAAGCTCACGCCTTGGAGGAAAATGGAGGAAATGTTCAAATTGCAACACTTCTAACAATCTTTGAAGTAGAGGCGCAATTCAGCACTTCACATTAAAGAAGAAGGCTGTTTCTTGAAGTCTTGAAGATGCTGGAAGGTTCTTGGGCTTTAAAGAAACAATTAATAAAGTTCCCTACAATTTGGGCCAACCCAAAACTCATGGACCAGCCCACAAGTTTTCGGCCAGCCCAAAGAGAAGCAAGGAAGCCGCATGGACAGCCCACAAAGGAAGCCCCCACGGCTTTAATTAGTTAGGGACTTTTAAGTCACTTAAGTGTTCTTTTTACTCTTTTAGTTAGTTTCCAAAAAGGGTTCCTTCTTGATCTCTTTTTGGGAGTAGGATTTTTATTCTTTCCTTATTGTTTTTAAGTGTAATTTCGGCTGCCTCTTAACAAAAAGGGGGTGAACGAAATTTCCTTTCTTTTTCTTACCAAATTCTACTTCTTTCCGGATTTGGTAAAGGAAATTAACCTCTTGGTTAATTTCCAATTCTTTTCCTTATTTTCTTTCTTATTTTCGGCCATCCCTACATCTATAAATAGGGCAGCCATGCATAATAATATTCAGAGTATTTCAGATCAAAAACTTAGTGTTTGAGATACCTCCTTTTATTGCTTTATGTATTTGCATGTCGTAGTTTACATAATTGCATGAACTTAGCTAATTAGGTTATTTGCTCTACCTAATTATTCGCATGTTCAAAACTCTTTTCTTGCACTTGGTTCGAATCTAAAACAAAAACAACTAGATTAGGTCTTTTTGTTTATTCTGATTTCGAAGGTAAGATAGAGTCTTATACGAGCTCGCCGCTTAATCACAAGGTCCTTGGCAACTTAATCCGCATGTGTACAACCGTCCACATCACGAGCCCATACCAGAGAGATCCATTGGTAGATATCGTTGGGCCAATGACACGCAGAAGGACAAGGAAACTCAAGGCCGACCTTGAGGACCTAGTCCAAGAGTGTTCCCGGCAATCCCAGATGGCATCCGAAGCACAAACCCCTGAAGATAAAGCCCAGAAGAGTCAGAAGGGTAAAATGGTCATTTTACTCACCATTTCTGAAAAGGGGTCTAAATTGAAGAATCATGAACAAATGAAGAGTTTGTAAAATTTGAGTTTCATAAATGATTCCGGAAGCTTCCAGAAGCTTCCTACACTTTTCACAGACACGCCATTGAGTTTTAGGCCGAATCCCCTTACAACCCACCTTCATAAATTCGGCCAGCCTAGACCACGAGAAGGAGAGGAAATTCTGAAATTGGGAAGCCCAATTGAGAAGCCCAATCCGAAATTGTGAAGGGTTTTAATTAAGGAGTTAGTTTGAGTATACAACTTAAGTTAATTCTAGTAGTAGTTTTCAATGAGAGTTCCTTCTTAAACTCTTGTTGTATTTTAATTTTTACTTCTTATTTTTAAGATAATTTTTGGCTGAAATTATCCAATAATTCACCCGAATTATTATCTCTTAACGAACCTAGTTCCTTTAGGTTTGTTTCTTTTCAAGAGATCAATCTCTCGATTGATTTTTACTTCTTAGTTTTGATTCATTTCTACTTGTTATTTAGTATAGAATTTTGGCTAGATTCACCCTTGTGAAATCCGAATCACTATCATCAACTAAACCTAGTTCTTTTAGGTTTCAGTTTGTAAGGAATCAATCTCTTGATTGAGTTCCAATTTTAATTGCTTTCTACTACTTTGTACTGAAGAATTCAGCTGCCTATAAACTATAAATAGGGGTCCTCTTCTTCACTTTTAAACACACAATTTTGATTCAAGTAATAGAATAGTATAGTTTTATACTTTTTGAATCATTCTCTTATTTTGAGCTTTCGTAGTTTGCATGCTTTGTGAATTACTAAAGGTTTAGAAACTATAGCTTTTTAGGTAATTGCTCTGCCTAGAATGCATGTTTTTGTTTCGACTCTTTTGTTCTTAAACTTGGTTCGATCTGCGTGTTTAAAATTAGCTTAGCTTAATTTTAGTAGACTGCCGAATCCGAGGTAGGGATTCTAGAGGTTAAGAGCTGCGTCTCGCAATTTCCAGACTTTCCTTGGCAAGTATTCCGCATCGTGAATCCGGTCCACATCAAGGGCTGAGCATGTTGAGCACATTAAATTGGTGTTGATTGAATTACGTGAACATAAATTGTATGCAATGTGAATAAATGTACCTTCTGTGTGGAAGAGGTTGTTTTTCTCGGTTTTGTTGTTTCTAAAGATGGTGTTAAGATTGATGACACCAAGGTAAAGGCTATTCGAGAATGGCCTCCATCAAGTTTGGCCTCACAGGTAAGATCTTTCCATGGTTTGGCTGGATTTTATAGAAGGTTCATGAAGGATTTTTCTACTAAGGCCGCACCCCTGAATGAGTTGTGCAAGAAAAATGTACCGTTCTTGTGGGGACAAGCCCAAGAAAATGCCTTGACTGTTCTTAAGCATGATCTCACTCATGCACCTGTTTTAGCATTGCCTGATTTTGATAAAGTTTTTGAACTTATGTGTGATGCTTCAGGTATAGGTATAGGTGCTGTTTTGATGTAGGAAGCTAAACCTATTGCCTATTTCATTGAGAAGTTGAAGGGAGCTGACTTGAATTACCCTACTTATGACAAGGAGCTCTATGATGTGGTACGGGCACTTGAGACATGGCAACACTACTTGATGGCCAAGGAGTTCGTTGTGCATTCTGACCACGAGTCCCTTAAACACTTAAAGGGACAAGGTAAGTTAAACAGGCCTCATGCCAAATGGATTGCTTTCATTGAAGCTTTTCCTTACATTATCAAATATAAGAAGGGAAAAGAGAATATGGTGGCTGATGCGCTGTCTCGATGGTATGAAGCTCTTACTCTACTTGAACATTCTTCATTAGGCTTTTCATATCTCAAAGATTTGTATGCTTCTGATCCTAATTTTTCAACTTCATATGAAGCATGTGAACATGGTGCATTTCAGAAATACTTTAGACATAATGGGTTCTTGTTTAAAGAAAATAAGTTATGCATTCCATGTAGTTCATCTAGGGAACTGCTGGTTCGTGAAGCATATAATGGGGGGCTGATGGGTCATTTTGGTGTAACTAAGACACTTGACATGTTGAAGGAACACTTTTATTGGCCTAAAATGCAAAAAGATGTAGAACAAATTTGCTCACGTTGCATTAATTGTTTGAAGGCTAAGTCTACATCTAACCTCATGGTCTTTACCTGCCTCTGCCTATTCCAACTCTGCCTTGGACTGACATATCTATGGATTTTATTCTAGGTTTTCCGAGGACTCATAAAGCTAATGACTCACTTTTCATTGTGGTGGACAGGTTTTCTAAAATGGCTCATTTTATTCCTTGCAGGAAAACAGATAATGCTAGACATGTTGTAGATTTATTCTTTCACGGGATAGTTCGACTTCATGGAGTTCCACGCACAATTGTATCTGATAGGGACGTTAAGTTCTTGAGTTATTTTTGGAAAACTTTGTGGTCTAGACTAGTGATGAGGGCATCCCAAGTCCAGCAACAAGTCCACAAACAAGTGAGTCCAGAGAAGCTGAGGAGGTTCGAGTTCTACACCGAGGTCCAACAATGCTTCAGGATCCAAGTCCATATCAAAGGGACCCACTTGTAGACATCATTGGGCCAATGACCAGAAGCAGAGCAAAGAAGGTTCAAGAGACACTCAACAACCTTATACAAGCTTGCCAAAAAGATGCCCAAGTGATAGTAGAAGCCAACGCCTTGGAGAACAAAGACGGAAAGGTTCAAATTGCAACTCTCCTTACAATTCTTGAAGAAGAGGCGCAATTCCCCAATCGACAATGAAGAAGAAGACTGTTTCTTGAAGTTCTTGAAGACGCCGGAAGGTTCTTGGACTTTAAAGAAACATTTCTTGAAATTCTTGGGTTTTCTTAAAATTCTTGAATTTCATATTTTGCAGAATCTTGAAGAATCTTGAAATCTTGAAAATCTTGATTCCGAAATGATTCTGGGAGCTTCCAGAAGATTCCAGAAGCTCCCTACATCATTCCATAATGCGACATCAACATTGGGCCGACCCAACTCATGGAGTCCATTCCACAAAGTCGGCCAGCCCACAAAGAAGCCCACACGGCCAAGCCTAGTCCATTAGGGTTGGAAATTAAGGGTTAGGGTTTGGGGGAAAATAAGGGTTTGTGCATGTTCCCTATTTTTCCCTTAGTTTAATTAGTTTCCAAAAAGGGTTCCTTCTTGATCTCCTTTTTGGAGTAGAGTTTTATTCCTTTTCCTTATTGTTTTTTAGTTGTAATTTCGGCTACCACTAAAGAAATAAGGTGACCAAAAATTTCCTTTTCTTTTTACCATTACCCACTTCTTTCAGGATTTGGTATTGTAAAAGAAATCAATCTCTTGATTGGTTTCCAATTCTACTTCTTTTTCCTACTTCTTTTAGGTGACTTTTTCGGCTGTTCTTTGCCTATAAATAGGCAGCCGAAACTCCAAATTTAAGACAAGTATTCAGATCATAAAACTATTAGTTTTGAGTACTCTCCCTTTATTGCTTTATGTATTTTGCATGTTGTAGTTTACATATTGCATGAAACTTAGCTAGTTAGGTTAATTGCTCTACCTAATTATTCGCATGTTTCAACTCTTCTTACTTGGTTCGAAAATTCTTAAGTAAACTTAGCTTTGGTTAGTTTATTTCTGGTCTTTGAAATTCGGGTAAGCTAGAGCCCATACGAGCTACGCCGCTTAATCACACTTTCCTTGGCAACTTTCATCCGCATGTGTACAACCGTCCACATCAATTGGTATCAGAGCTTAGGAGTGGTTCCGTGGCTGGAGAAGGTCGAAGTAACCCAACCGAATCTTATCAGGTGTTTTCTTTTCCTTGTTAGTCTTACTTATCTTGAAATTCTTGGAAGTAGAACGCATCTTCTTGGGGGAAATTTTTTTTCTTTCAAGCTTTGAATTTCAGTTTTTGGTACTGTTTTAAAATCGAAATTTCCTTAGAAAAATTGAACCAAATTTTAACGTACTGAAAAACGCAACTTAGGGTTTTAAAATCACCTTCTTTTTGCGAAAAGCTTTTACTGTTTTGGGGCTGTTTTTCTTAAATTAAAATCGCATATCCCTTGCTGCAAATTCAAAATTAAAATTCGGACTTTAGAAACAAAGTTAGGGTTCGGATTTTGGGCTTAGCAAGGGTTTCGGTTTTGTTGAATCTTTTAGTCGCCTTTGCTTTGCAACACTAGGGTTTTGAGAGACACTTTAGTGCTGCTGTTTTTGCGTCTAAATTGCTGGGTTTTGCGACTGTTTTTCTACCCCTCTTGTGCTGAATTTGTGAAAATTGGTGAGTTTTTGCAGCTGATGTTAAGCAGCTCACCTTATCTGCGTATTGTGATTTGCATGCACTAGTTTCGGATACCTCGTTTTGAATTCTTGAAAATATATTGAATTCTTGATTTTGTGTCCTTGTGCTGCTGAAATTATCCCTGGGAATTGGTTAGTGAGTCAAAATTGAACGTTGCTGGCCCTAGGGTTTTCTTTGCTTAAAATCGCATATTAGAAATTTTTGCCACTTAGGGGTTTGTTAAAATTCGCAATTGAGTTGTCTACATATTGAAAGAATTAATAATTTGCTGGGATTGGTTTCTTTGATTACCTATTGGGTTGGTGATCTCTTCTTTGGTTAGTTTTAGGACTTTCCTAAAGTTGTTTCAACTCTGCTTATTTTCTTGATTCTATTCAATTCTTGAATTGCCCTGCTTTCAACTGCTAGTTGTATCTTTTCAAGCGACTTGAACATTTACTCTTGAATTATAGTTTGGATTTTGTCATCGTGCACACCCATCTTTTCTGAAATTTGAGGGCTTCACCCCGAAATTTCCTTGTTGTGTACTTCTTATCTGAACTATATTACAAATATCGTTTGCGAAAAGATTTTTCAACATCAAAATAGAACCAAGTATCTATTTTTCAAAAATTTGTGCTCTTTCCTTAAGTATCATTGCTGTGTGTGAATTACTATTTGCCTTTATACATTTGTCAATACCGGGAGGTAGAGTGGAAAAAGGCTTGAGTGAACATACTATAAGGGCGTCACCCTAGAGTAAAACACTTGTTTGTGTGTAGCTGTAGGTGGGATACACTTGGGGGGATAAAGGGGTAAGGTTACTACTCATTTTTCCTTGTTCTTAGCAGACAGATTTTCGCTGATTACCGATGTCAGGAGGAGGTGCTTCTGCCCCTTTGGGGAGTGAGCAAATACTGGCTGCAATAGCGCAACTCTCTGCGCGATTTGCTACCTTCACGGATGAGGTTGCTGACTTGCGGGCTGAGCGGGAACAACGACGTACGGAGTCAGAGGAGGACAACCCTACCAACGACAACAACGCCGCTGCCAAGCCTTTCGAGGGTCTCAGTCAATGCAAAACGACTGTTCCACCCTTCGCCGGCGGTACGAATCCGGAGGATTACCTAGACTGGGAGATGAAGATGGAGCGCATCTTCGAGCTGCATGCGATCCCAGAACACAAGAAGGTCCCACTCGCGGTGGTACATTTCACGGACTATGCCCTGGTCTGGTGGAATCAAGAGATGGACCAACGAAGGAATACGCGTCCAATGCGGGCCCGTGCTCCGCCTCTAACTTGGTTTGATTTGACTACTTCTATGCGTAGAACTTTTGTTCCTGATTATTATTTTAGAGAATTGTATAGGAAATTACATACTCTTGTACAAGGTTCTTTATCTGTAGACGCATATTATAGGAAGTTAGAGATGGCCAAAATTAGGGCAAATGTACAGGAAGATGAAGCTGCTTCAATGGCTTGTTTTCTTAATGGCCTAAATAGGGGTATAGCTTTAGCTGTTGAACTTCAGAATGCGACAACTCTGACAGACATGTTGCACAAAGCTCGGGTCATGGAGGAATACCTGAAGACCATTCCACCAGTCCGGACGCCTACCAGCGCCCCACCGACTTGGAGAAAGAATCCGGTTTACTCTCCACCTGCAAAGAAGCCGTTTACGTCAGAAAGGAAGCCTATAGTCCCCGTCACCACCTCGTCTTCATCCCAATCCAGAACACCATCAACACCTCGGCAATCCATCAGCAATGTCACCTGCCACAAATGCTCAGGCCGTGGCCACTACATGCGCGATTGCCCTAACATCCGGAAGGTCTTATTGGGGCAAGATGGTGAGTATATTTCCGAAGAGGATGAAGAAGAAGATCAAACTGTTGACCCCTTGCAGGAGTTAACTGACAGCACTCCGTCTGCACCAGTGGAGCAATTCGAGTTCATAGAAGAAGATCCCAATCAAAACTTGGTTACTCGCACACTGACTACAGCTGCTGTCCAGGACACATCTCAACGGACAAACATCTTTCACGCCAGGACTAAGGTAAATGGGAAGTTGTGTGTTCTGATCATTGATGGAGGGAGTTGCACAATGTGGCCAGCGAATATCTGGTCGAAAAACTGAAGCTCCCCATACTCAATCATCCACGTCCTTATCGGCTCCAATGGCTCGACAGCTCGAATCACCAAGCAGGTAAGCGTACCATATGCTATCGGTAAGTTCGAATCCACTGTTTTATGTGATGTTCTGCCAATGGAGGCGTGTCACATTCTGCCCGGACGACCATGGCTCTTTGACCTGAAGGCAACGCATGATGGGGTCGCCAACACTTACTCGGTCTGCCAGGCGGGCAAGATCCACACGTTCCTCCCTATGCCACCTAATGAAGTGCATTATGAAGCAATCCGCATGAAGGACGCCATCGCCAAATGGGAAGCTGCAAAGCGCCTGGATAAGGGGAAGGGGAAAGAACTTGTAATGGGTAGTAAGGCGAACTCTGATAAGCCTAAACAGGATTTGGTTTGTATGAGTGGTTAGTCATGCCCTTACTTGATAGGATGACAATCAAGTATAGGCATCCTATCCCTACACTAAAATAGATCTTACATAGGGCTATCATCAAATTCACATGAGGGAGGGGGATGAATGGAAAACTGCTTTTAAAACTGAATTTGGTTTGTATGAGTGGTTAGTCATGCCCTTCGGCCTAACAAATGCACCTAGTACTTTTATGAGATTAATGAATCATGTGCTTAGAAAGTTCATAGGAAATTCGTTGTGGTTTATTTTGATGATATATTGATCTATTCAAGGGACATAAAATCGCATGTAGAACATATTCGCTTGGTATTGATTGAATTACGTGCTAATAAATTATATGCCAATGTGAAGAAATGTACTTTCTGTGTTTCGGAAGTTATCTTTCTCGGTTTTGTGGTCTCTAAAGATGGTGTCAAAGTTGACGACGCCAAGGTGAAAGCCATTAGGGAGTGGCCCACACCAACCTCGGACGCCAAGGACTTTTCCACCAAAGCAGCACCTCTGAACGACTTGTGCAAAAAGAATGTTCCATTCGTGTGGGGGCAAGTTCAGGAAAACGCCTTTACGGTTCTTAAGCATGATCTCACTCATGCACCTGTTTTAGCATTACTTGATTTTGATAAAGTCTTTGAACTAATGTGTGATGCATCAGGTATAGGAATTGGCGCAGTTTTAATGCAGGAACGTCAACCAATCGCCTATTTCAGTGAGAAGTTAAAAGGGGCTGCCTTAAATTATCCAACTTACGATAAGGAGCTCTACGCAGTGGTCCGTGCTTTCGAGACTTGGTCACATTATTTGATGGCCAAGGAATTTGTTGTTCATAGTGATCACGAGTCCCTTAAACACTTAATGGGACAGAATAAATTAAATAGACGTCATGCTAAATGGGTTAATTTTATTGAAACTTTTCCTTACATTATTAAATATAAGAAAGGTAAAGATAATTTGGTTGCTGACGCTCTATCTCGCAGGTATGAAATTCTGGCTGTTTTAGATCATTCTTTGCTAGGATTTGCATATCTAAAAGATTTGTATGCTTCTGATAGTGATTTTTCGAATTTATACAAAGCATGGGAATCTAGTGCATTCCATAAGTACTATAGACATGATGGTTTCTTGTTTAGGGAAACAGGTTATGCATCCCTCGTAGTTCTACTAGAGAATTACTGTTCGTGAAGCTTACAATGGGGGTCTTATGGGTCATTTTGGTGTGCATAAAACACTAGAAGTGTTACAGGAACATTTTTATTGGCCTCATATGCGAAAAGATGTACAGCATGTTTGCACTCGTTGTATTAATTGCTTAAAAGCTAAATCTACATCTAAACCTCATGGACTTTACACGCCTTTACCTATTCCTTCTTTACCTTGGACTGACAATTCAATGGATTTTATTTTAGGTCTTCCGAGGACGCAAAGAGGTAATGACTCCTTATTTGTCGTAGTCGATCGTTTTTCTAAAATGGCTCACTTTATTCCTTGCAGGAAATCAGATGATGCCAAACATGTTGCGGACTTGTTCTTTCAGGGAATAGTTCGGCTGCATGGTATTCCGCGCACTATTGTTTCTGATCGCGACGTCAAATTTCTGAGTTACTTTTGGAAGACTTTGTGGTCACGCCTCGGCACAAAACTACTGTTTTCGACTACAAGTCATCCACAGACGGATGGTCAGACGGAAGTCACCAACCGCACCGTTGGCAATCTACTTCGGGCCTTCATTCAGAAGAATCTAAAGCGTTGGGAAGAAATCTTACCGGTTGCAGAGTTTGCCTACAATCACACCAAGCACTCCTCAACAGGGTTCTGTCCATTTGAAGTTGCCTACGGCTTCACTCCTTTGACGGTTATGGATCTCATCCCTTTGCCGCTACAGGAACAGGTTAATCTCGACGGCGCCAAGAAGGCTGAAACCGTCAAACGATTACATGCCAAGGTTCGGGCCAACCTTGAGAAGAATTATGCCAGAGTCACCGCCCATGCAAACCGACGGCGTAAGGCTGTGAACTTTGAACCAGGCGACTGGGTTTGGGTTCACATGAGGAAGGAACGATTCCCTGCTGCGAGGAGGACGAAACTCCATCCCCAGGGCGATGGGCCTTTTCAAATCGTGTTCAAGATGGGGCCTAATGCTTACAAGTTTGATTTACCAGGTGAGTATGGTGTTAGTACTTCATTTAATGTTGCTGACTTGTCTCCTTTTACCTATGAACAGGGTGAAGATTTGAGGTCAAATCCTTTTCAACTGGGAGGGGATGATGAGGGCATCCCAAGTCTAGCAACAAGTCCACAAACAAGTGAGTCCAGAGAAGCTGAGGAGGTTCGAGTTCTACACCGAGGTCCAACAATGCTTCAGGATCCAAGTCCATATCAAAGGGACCCACTTGTAGACATCATTGGGCCAATGACCAGAAGAAGAGCAAAGAAGGTTCAAGAGACACTCAACAACCTTATACAAGCTTGCCAAAAAGATGCCCAAGTGATAGTAGAAGCCAACACCTTGGAGAACAAAGACGGAAAGGTTCAAATTGCGACTCTCCTTACAATTCTTGAAGAAGAGGCGCAATTCCCCAATCCACAATGAAGAAGAAGGCTGTTTCTTGAAGTTCTTGAAGACGCCGGAAGGTTCTTGGACTTTAAAGAAACATTTCTTGAAATTCTTGGTTTTTCTTAAAATTCTTGAATTTCATATTTTGCAGAATCTTGAAGAATCTTGAAATCTTGAAAATCTTGATTCCGAAATGATTTCGGGAGGTTCCAGAAGATTCCAGAAGCTCCCTACATCATTGATGTGAACGGTTGTACACATGCGAATAATATTGCCAAGGACCTTGTGATTAAGCGGCGAGCTCTTAGAATTCTCTAACTTACTTTCGGCTAAGAGAAACAAAGAGAAGCTATCCTAAGCTAACTTGTTTTATGGTCGAACCAAGTGTAAGAAAGAGATTTGAAACATGCGAATAATTAGGTAGAGCAAGAACCTAATTAGCTAAGTTTCATGCAATTATGTAAACTACAACATGCAAATACATAAAGCAATAAAAGGAGGGTACTCAAACACTAAGTTTTATGATCTGAATACTAGTGTTTAAGGCAGCCGAAAATAATACAAGAAGTAGAAGAAGGAAAGAATTAGAATTGGAAATTAACCAAGTGGTTAATTTCTTTTACAATTACCAAACCCAGAAAGAAGTAGGAATGGTAAGAAAAGGAAAAGGCAATTCGGTTTTACCCTTAACAAGGGGCAGCCGAATTTGTAAACTAAAAATAAGGAAAAGAATAAAATTCCTACTTCCAAAAAGAATAAGGGAACCCTTTTTGGAAACTAACTTAAAAGAATAAAAGAAACAACTTAATTAATTAAAGAAATTCCCTAATTAAGTAACTAGCCGTTGGCTTGCTTTGTGGGCTGCCGTGCGGCTTCCTCTTGCTTTCTTGGGCTAGCCGAAACTTGATGATGAGGGCATCCAAAGTCAACCAACAAGTCAAAGTCAAGATGCAAGTGATTCCGGAGAAGCTGAGGAGGATGTTCGAGTTCTACATAGAGGTCCTACAATGCTTCAGGATCCAAGTCCGTACCAGAGGGATCCACTTGTAGACATAACTGGGCCAATGACCAGAAGCAGAGCGAAGAAGGTTCGAGATGCACTCAACAACCTTGTTCAAGCTTGCCATCAGGATGCTCAGTTAATTGTAGAAGCCCATGCCTTGGAGGAAAATGGAGGAAATGTGCAAATTGCAAATCTTCTACAAATCTTTGAAGAAGAAGTGCAATTCACCAAGTCCAAATAAAGAAGAAGGCTGTTTCTTGAAGTCTTGAAGATACCGGAAGGTTCTTGGGCTTTAAAAGAAACAAATCATGAAATTCCCTACACATTGGGCCGACCCAAACTCATGGAAATCAAGTCCACAAGTTCGGCCAGCCCAAGGAGCAAGGAAGCCGCACAAAGCAGCCCACAAAGGAAGCCCACACGGTTTTCTTAGTTAATTAGGGATTTCTCCTTTTAATTAATTATGTTCTTTTATTTCTTTAAGTTAGTTTCCAAAAAGGGTTTCCTTATTCTTTTTGGAAGTAGGAATTTTATTCTTTTCCTTATTTTTAGAGTGCAAATTCGGATTACCACTTGTTAAGGGTAAAACTGAATTGCCTTTTTCTTTTTCTTACCAAATTCTACTTCTTTCCGGATTTGGTAAAGGAAATTAACCTCTTGGTTAATTTCCAATTCTTTTCCTTGTTTTCTTTCTTATTTTCGGCCACCCCTACACCTATAAATAGGGCAGCCATGCATAATAATATTCAGAGTATTTCAGATCAAAAACTTAGTGTTTGAGATACCTCCTTTTATTGCTTTATGTATTTGCATGTCGTAGTTTACATAATTGCATGAACTTAGCTAATTAGGTTATTTGCTCTACCTAATTATTCGCATGTTCAAAACTCTTTTCTTGCACTTGGTTCGAATCTAAAACAAAAACAACTAGATTAGGTCTTTTTGTTTATTCTGATTTCGAAGGTAAGATAGAGTCTTATACGAGCTCACCGCTTAATCACAAGGTCCTTGGCAACATTATCCGCATGTGTACAACCGTCCACATCAATTGGTATCAGAGCTAAGGAGTGGTTTCGTGGCTGGAGGCGATCAACCGATCAAATCCTTTCCAGGTGTTTTCTTTTCCTTGTTCATCTTGATTATTCTTGAAATTCTTGGATTAGAACTCATCTTCTTGGGGGAAATTTTTTTTCTTCAAGCTCTTCCAATTTGCGATTTTTTGTACTGTTTTCATCTTTAAAAATCGCAAATATTTTCTAAATACCCAGACTGCCCTTGCTTACTTTCAGAAATTAATCGGGTTTCAGAAAATATAGATCGGGTTTGGAAAATTGGGTTTTAAGAAATTTAAGGGTTCAGTTTTTATGCTCCAAAGTGGTTTCGGGTTTGTGCTTCTTTTAGGGTTTTTTGGTTTTCTCTCCTAAACCCTAAACCTAAACCCTAACCCTAACCCTAAACCCTAAACCCTAAACCCTAAACCCTAAACCCTAACCCCTAACCCTAAACCCTAAACCCTAATTTTGGTTTTTGGGTTCGGTTTTCTGTTTTGGTTTTCTATTCGGGTTTTTCAGCTTTGGGTTTTCACTTTCGGGTTTACCTACAATTCTAAGGGTTTTTGGGTCTTGCTTGGGTTTATCTATTGCTGGGCTTCTTGCGAATTATTTCTATCCCTCTTGTGCTGTTTTGTTGAAAAATAGTGAGTTTTTGCGGTTGATGTTAAGCAGCTCACTTTGTTTGCGCAATTGAAAATTATATGCTCTAGTTGGGATACCTTGTTTTGAATTCTTGAAAATATATTGAATTCTTGGTTTTGTATCCCTGTGCTGCTAAGATAATTCCTAGGAATAGGTTAGTGAGTCAAAAATTGAACTTGCTAGCCCTAGGGTTGTCAATTCTTGCAATCGCATACTGCTGCAATTTGGTACTGTTTTCGGTTAATTGAGGGATTAGAAATCGCAAGTTGGGTACTGTTTTGCTATTAGGAGCATTGATAATTTGTGGGGATTGGTTTCTTGATTACCTATTGGGTGGGTGATCTCTTCTTTGGGTAGTTTTAGGACTTTCCTAAAGTTGTTTCAACTCTGCTTATATTTCTTTGCTTCTATTCAATTTTGAATTGCCCTGCTTTCATATTGCCTAGTTATCTTTTCGTGCTACCTGGACATTTGCTCTTTAATTATAGTTTGGATTTTGTCATCGTGCACACTCATCTTTTCTGAAATTTGAGGGCTTAACCCCGAAATTTCCTGTTGTGTACTTCATATCTGAACTATATTACAAATATCGTTTTGCGAAAAGATTTTTCAAAATTAGAACCAAGTGTTGGTTTTAGCGAAAATTTTGCTTCTTTCTTAAGTGTATTGCTTTTGTGTGATTTGCTGCGTGCCTAATACATTTATCAATACCGGGAGGTTTGAGTGGTAAAAGGCTTGAGTGCACATCTTATACAGGGCGCCACCCTAGAGTGAAACACAGGGTTGTGTGTAGCTATTAGGTGGGAAACACTTGGGGGAATAAGGGGGTAAGGTTATTTCTCACTTTTCCTTATTCTTAGCAGACAGGTTTTCGCTTTCTTATCCAATGTCAGGTGGAGGTGCTCCTAACCCTATAGGAAACGAGCAAATCCTGGCTGCGATTGCGCAACTCTCCGCGCGATTCGCTACTTTAACGGAGGAAGTCGCCGACCTCAGGACTGAACGGGATCAGAGGCGCACAGACTCAGACGACGATGTTGCCGCCCCAGGCACCAACGCCGCAGACCAGCCCTTCGCAGGCCTCAGTCAGTGCAAAACTACCGTTCCACCCTTTGCCGGAGGCACGAATCCTGAGGAGTACTTAGACTGGGAGATGAAAATGGAGCGCATCTTTGAGCTTCATGCGATCCCAGAGCACAAGAAGGTCCAGCTCGCAGTTGTACATTTCACAGACTATGCCCTCATCTGGTGGAATCAGCAGCAGGACCAGCGCAGAAATACACGCCCAATGCGTGCCCGCGCACCGCCTCTCTCTTGGTTTGATTTGACTACTTCTATGCGTAGGACTTTTGTACCGGACTACTATTTTAGAGAATTGTATAGGAAATTACATACTCTTGTACAAGGTTCTATGTCTGTCGATGAGTACTATAGAAAATTGGAGATGGCTAAAATTAGGGCTAATGTACAGGAAGATGAGCCCGCATCTATGGCTCGTTTTCTTAGTGGTTTAAACAGGGGCATTGCTTTAGCTGTGGAATTGCAGAATGCTACAACGCTGACAGACATGCTGCACAAAGCTCGGGTTATGGAGGAGTATCTGAAGTCCGTTCCACCAGTCCGGACACCTACCAGTGCCCCACCAACTTGGCGTAAGAATCCGACCTACTCGCCACCAGTAAGGAGGCCGATCATGTCTGAGCGCAAAGCCCTAGTCCCTGTTGCCGCCGCCACCTCTTCTTCCTCACAGCAGAAAACGCCATCCACTCCCAGGCAGTCTATCAGCAACGTAACTTGCCACAAGTGCTCAGGCCGTGGCCACTACATGCGGGATTGTCCAAATATCCGGAAGGTCTTGTTGGGACAAGATGGTGAGTACATTTCAGAGGAGGATGAAGAAGACCCAACCGTTGACCCTACAAAGGAGTTAACTGACAGCACTCCGTCAGAACCTGTGGAGCAGTTTGAATTTCTTGAAGAAGATCCATCTCAGAACTTGGTTACTCGCACTCTGACTACAGCTGCTGTCCCGGACACGTCCCAGAGGACAAACATTTTCCATGCCCGCACCAAGGTAAATGGAAAGTTATGTGTTCTGATTATTGATGGAGGGAGTTGTACTAATGTTGCTAGTGAGTATATGGTTGATAAGCTGCGCCTCCCTATCATCAATCATCCTCGTCCTTATCGGCTTCAATGGCTCGACAGCTCAGACGGCTACAGAGTCACCAAGCAGGTAAGCGTACCATACGCTATCGGTAAGTTCGAATCCACGGTTTTATGTGATGTTCTGCCAATGGAGGCTTGTCACATTCTACTCGGACGACCATGGCTCTTTGACCTGAAGGCAACACATGATGGGGTCGCCAACACTTACTCGGTCTGCCAGGAGGGCAAGATCCACACGTTCCTACCAATGCCACCGGCTGAAGTGCGATCAGAAGCTGTTCGCATGAAGGAGTCAATCGCAAACTGGGAAGCTGAAAGGCGCCAAGCGAAGGGTAAGGGGAAAGAACTTGTAAAGGGTAGTAAGGCGAACTCTGATAAGCCTGATCAGGACAAAGTTAGGAATAGTTGTTTCGCAACTAAGGGAGAGATAGGACAAGTGTTAGCCAACAATGATGATGTACTGGTTTTGGTTTGTAAAGATAATTGTGCTGACTCTAACGATGTCCCTCGGGATAACCCGTTAGAAATCTCTTCTTTGTTGCAGGAATTCAATGATGTTTTTCCAGAAGAGTTGCCGCAGGGTCTGCCGCCACTTCGAGGAATTGAACATCAAATTGATTTCATCCCTGGCGCACCACTTCCGAACAGACCTGCCTATAAAGCAAATCCGGAGGAAACAAAGGAGTTGCAACAACAAATAGACAAGCTGCTCGCAAATGGTCAGGTAAGGGAATCTCTAAGTCCTTGTGCTGTACCTGTTATTCTAGTCCCTAAGAAAGAAGGTACATGGAGAATGTGTATGGATTGTAGAGCTGTGAATAAGATAACAATCAAGTATAGGCATCCTATCCCTAGGCTTGATGACATGTTAGAGGATTTGCATGGTTCTACTGTTTATACAAAAATAGATCTAACACAGGGCTATCATCAAATTCGCATGAGGGAGGGGGACGAATGGAAGACTGCTTTTAAAACTAAATTTGGTTTATATGAGTGGTTAGTCATGCCCTTTGGTCTCACAAATGCACCTAGTACTTTCATGAGATTAATGAATCATGTACTTAGAAAGTTTATAGGTAAATTTGTTGTTGTGTATTTTGATGATATCTTGATCTATTCCAGAGATTATGATTCGCATGTTGAACATCTTCGTTTGGTTTTAATTGAATTACGTGCTAATCAGTTATATGCCAAGATGCAAAAGTGTACCTTTTGTGTTTCGGAGGTTGTTTTTCTTGGTTTTGTAGTCTCTGCAGATGGTGTCAAAGTTGATGATGCCAAGGTGAAGGCCATTAGGGATTGGCCGCAGCCAACTTCGGCCGCCCAGGTTCGGTCATTCCATGGATTGGCTGGATTCTACAGGCGGTTTGTAAAAGATTTCTCCACTAAAGCCGCGCCCCTCAATGATCTCTGCAAGAAGAACGCACCATTTGTGTGGGGGCCAGCTCAGGAAAAAGCTTTTACTGTTTTAAAGCATGATCTCACTCATGCACCTGTTTTAGCATTACCTGATTTTGATAAAGTGTTTGAACTAATGTGTGATGCATCAGGTATTGGAATTGGCGCTGTTCTTATGCAGGAAAGAAAGCCTATCGCCTTTTTCAGTGAGAAGCTTAAAGGAGCTGCTTTGAATTATCCTACATATGATAAAGAGCTCTTTGCTGTTGTCCGTGCTTTTGAAACTTGGTCACATTATTTGATGGCTAAGGAATTTGTTGTTCATAGTGATCATGAGTCTCTTAAGCATCTGAAAGGACAGAATAATTTGAATAGACGTCATGCTAAGTGGGTTAACTTTATTGAATCTTTTCCTTATATTATCAAGTATAAGAAAGGTAAGGATAATTTAGTTGCTGACGCTCTATCTCGCAGGTATGAAATTCTGACAATTCTTGATCATACTTTGTTAGGTTTCGCATACCTCAAGGATTTATATGCTTCTGATGTTGATTTTGCTGATTTGTATAAAGCATGTGAATCTGGTGCATTCCAAAAGTTCTTTAGGCAGGATGGTTTTCTGTTTAAGGAAAATAGGTTATGCATTCCTCGTAGTTCCGCTAGGGAATTACTGGTTCGTGAAGCTCATAGTGGGGGTCTTATGGGTCATTTTGGTGTAAATAAAACACTTGAACTGTTGCATGAACACTTTTATTGGCCGCATATGAGAAGGGATGTACAGCATGTTTGCTCTAGATGCATTAATTGTTTGCAAGCTAAATCTACTTCTAAACCCCATGGGCTTTACACGCCATTACCCATACCTTCTGTACCTTGGACTGACATTTCTATGGATTTCATTTTAGGTCTCCCGAGGACGCAGAAAGGTAATGACTCTTTATTTGTCGTTGTTGATCGTTTCTCTAAAATGGCGCATTTCATTCCTTGCAGGAAATCAGATGATGCCAAACATGTAGCTGAGTTATTCTTTCAAGGTATTGTTCGGCTACATGGAATTCCAAGGACAATTGTGTCAGATCGCGACGTCAAATTTCTGAGTTTCTTTTGGAAGACTTTGTGGTCCCGCCTCGGCACAAAACTGTTGTTTTCGACTACAAGTCATCCACAGACGGATGGTCAGACGGAAGTCACCAACCGAACCGTTGGCAACCTACTCAGGGCGTTAATTCAGAAGAATCTCAAACGTTGGGAAGACATCTTGCCAGTTGCAGAGTTTGCATACAACCGAACCAAGCACTCCTCAACAGGGTTCTGTCCATTTGAAGTTGCCTACGGCTTTACTCCTTTGACGGTGATGGATCTCATTCCTTTGCCGCCCAAAGAACAGGTCAATCCAGACGGTGCAAAGAAAGTTGAAGCAGTGCAACGCATACATGCTAAAGTTCGAGCTAATCTGGAGAAGACGTATGCCAAAGCCGCCGCCAATGCAAACCAACGGCGCAAGGCTGTGAACTTTGAACCAGGCGACTGGGTTTGGGTTCACATGAGGAAGGAACGATTCCCTGCAGCGAGAAGGACCAAACTCCATCCAAGGGGCGATGGACCTTTTCAGATCGTTTCCAAGATGGGGCCTAACGCCTACAAACTCGACTTACCAGGTGAGTATGGTGTTAGTTCTTCCTTTAATGTTGCTGACTTGTCTCCTTTTGTTGATGAACAGGTTGCTGATTTGAGGACAAATCCTTTTCAACCGGGAGGGGATGATGAGGGCATCCAAAGTCAACCAACAAGTCAAAGTCAAGATGCAAGTGATTCCGAGAAGCTGAGGAGGATGTTCGAGTTCTACATAGAGGTCCTACAATGCTTCAGGATCCAAGTCCGTACCAGAGGGATCCACTTGTAGACATAACTGGGCCAATGACCAGAAGCAGAGCGAAGAAGGTTCGAGATGCACTCAACAACCTTGTTCAAGCTTGCCATCAGGATGCTCAGTTAATTGTAGAAGCCCATGCCTTGGAGGAAAATGGAGGAAATGTGCAAATTGCAAATCTTCTACAAATCTTTGAAGAAGAAGTGCAATTCACCAAGTCCAAATAAAGAAGAAGGCTGTTTCTTGAAGTCTTGAAGATACCGGAAGGTTCTTGGGCTTTAAAAGAAACAAATCATGAAATTCCCTACACATTGGGCCGACCCAAACTCATGGAAATCAAGTCCACAAGTTCGGCCAGCCCAAGGAGCAAGGAAGCCGCACAAAGCAGCCCACAAAGGAAGCCCACACGGTTTTCTTAGTTAATTAGGGATTTCTCCTTTTAATTAATTATGTTCTTTTATTTCTTTAAGTTAGTTTCCAAAAAGGGTTTCCTTATTCTTTTTGGAAGTAGGAATTTTATTCTTTTCCTTATTTTTAGAGTGCAAATTCGGATTACCACTTGTTAAGGGTAAAACTGAATTGCCTTTTTCTTTTTCTTACCAAATTCTACTTCTTTCTGGATTTGGTAAAGGAAATTAACCTCTTGGTTAATTTCCAATTCTTTTCATTATTTTCTTTCTTATTTTCGGCCACCCCTACACCTATAAATAGGGCAGCCATGCATAATAATATTCAGAGTATTTCAGATCAAAAACTTAGTGTTTGAGATACCTCCTTTTATTGCTTTATGTATTTGCATGTCGTAGTTTACATAATTGCATGAACTTAGCTAATTAGGTTATTTGCTCTACCTAATTATTCGCATGTTCAAAACTCTTTTCTTGCACTTGGTTCGAATCTAAAACAAAAACAACTAGATTAGGTCTTTTTGTTTATTCTGATTTCGAAGGTAAGATAGAGTCTTATACGAGCTCACCGCTTAATCACAAGGTCCTTGGCAACATTATCCGCATGTGTACAACCGTCCACATCACTTGTGGGCTGGTCCTCCATGAGTTTGGGTCGGCCCAAATTGTAGGGAACTTCATGAATTGTTTCTTTAAAGCCCAAGAACCTTCCGGCATCTTCAAGACTTCAAGAAACAGCCTTCTTCTTCATTAGGACTTGGTGATTTGCGCCTCTTCTTCAAAGATGGTTAGAAGAGTTGCAAGTTGCACATTTCCTTCATTTTGCTCCAAGGCATGGGCTTCTACAATCAGCTGAGCATCCTGACGGCAAGCTTGAACAAGGTTGTTGAGTGCATCTCGAACCTTCTTCGCTCTGCTTCTGGTCATGGGCCTAGTGATGTCTACAAGTGGATCCCTCTGATATGGGCTTGGATCCTGAAGCATTGGCGGGCCTCGATGTAGAACTCGAACCTCCTCCTCAGCTTCTCCAGAACCACTTGCTTGTTGACTTTGACTTGTTGCTTGACTTAGGATGCCCTCATCAATCATTCCATAATGCGACATCAACATTGGGCCGACCCAACTCATGGAGTCCATTCCACAAAGTCGGCCAGCCCACAAAGAAGCCCACACGGCCAAGCCTAGTCCATTAGGGTTGGAAATTAAGGGTTAGGGTTTGGGGAAAAATAAGGGTTTGTGCAAGTTCCCTATTTTGCCCTTAGTTTAATTAGTTTCCAAAAAGGGTTCCTTCTTGATCTCCTTTTTGGAGTAGGATTTTTATTCCTTTTCCTTATTGGTTTTAAGTTGTAATTTCGGCTACCACTAAAGAAATAAGGTGACCGAAAATTTCCTTTTCTTTTTACCATTACCCACTTCTTTCAGGTTTTGGTATTGTAAAGGAAATCAATCTCTTGATTGGTTTCCAATTCTACTTCTTTTTCCTACTTCTTTTAGGTGACTTTTTCGGCTGTTCTTTGCCTATAAATAGGCAGCCAAAACTCCAAATTTAAGACAAGTATTCAGATCATAAAACTATTAGTTTTGAGTACTCTCCCTTTATTGCTTTATGTATTTTGCATGTTGTAGTTTACATATTGCATGAAACTTAGCTACTTAGGTTAATTGCTCTACCTAATTATTCGCATGTTTCAACTCTTCTTACTTGGTTCGAAAATTCTTAAGTAAACTTAGCTTAGGTTAGTTTATTTCTGGTCTTTGCAATTCGGGTAAGCTAGAGCCCATACGAGCTACGCCGCTTAATCACACTTTCCTTGGCAACTTTCATCCGCATGTGTACAACCGTCCACATCAACTAGGAACAAAATTGTTGTTTTCTACTTCTAGTCATCCACAAACGGATGGTCAAACTGAGGTGACTGACCAAACTATAGGGAATTTGTTGCGAGCACTGATTAAGCTAATCTTAAATGTTGGGAACAGGTCTTGCCGATTGCTGAGTTTGCTTACAATCGATCAAAACACTCCTCAACAGGTTTCTCGCCTTCGAAGCTGCCTACGGCTTCAATCCCTCTACGGTCATGGATTTACTGCCACTGCCCCTGAAGGAACAAACCAATCTGGATGGCGAACAGAAAGCAGAAACCGTCAAAAGACTTACGAGAAAGTTCGACTTCATCTCGAGAAGAAAAATTGATGAGGGCATCCAAAGTCAACAACATGCAACAAGTCAAACTACAAGTGATTACGGAGAAGCTGGGGAGGAGGTTCGAGTTCTACATCGAGGCCCAACAATGCTTCAGGATCCAAGCCCATATCAGAGGGATCCACTTGTAGACATCACTGGGCCCATGACCAGGAGCAGACCGAAGAAGGTGCGAGAAGCTCTCAACAACCTTGTTCAAGCTTGCCATCAAGATGCCCAGCTGATTGTAGAAGCCCACGCCTTGGAGCAAAATGGAGGAAATGTGCAATTTGCAACTCTTCTAACTATCTTGGAAGGAGAGGCGCAAATCATCCAGCATTAATCAAGAAGAAGGCTGTTTCTTGAAGTCTTAAAGATGCCAGAAGGTTCTTGGACTTAAAAGAAACAAATTAATAAAGTTCCCTACAAATTGGGCCGACCCAAAAACTCATGGACCAGCCCACAAGTTTTCGGCCAGCCCAAGTTGAAGCATGAAGCCGCACGGCCCAATCCAAGGAGAGAAGCCACACGGCCAATCAAGGAAAAAGCCCACACGGTTTTAGGGAATTAGTTTTCAGAATTTTAATTAAGTCTTTTTTAGTCTTTTAGTTAATTTCCAAAAAGGGTTTTCCTTATTCTTTTTGGAAGTAGGATTTTTATTCTTTTCCTAGTTGTTTTCTAATTAGTTTTCCTTCTTGATTTTGGTCTTGTAAATTCGGCAATCACTCCATTAAGAGGTGACCGAATTTTAGTTTCCTTTTCTTACCACTCTCCTACTTCTTTCAGGGTTTGGTAATTGTACAAGGAATTAACCTCTTGGTTAATTTCCAATTCTAATTCTTTTCTTTTCCTACTTTTTGTATTAAAATTCGGCCACCCTCACCTATAAATAGGTGACCGAATTCTTCAATAAAGTTAGGGTATTTCAGATCAAAAACTTAGTGTTTGAGATACCTCCTTTTATTTCTTTATGTATTTGCATGTTGTAGTTTACATAATTGCATGAAACTTAGCCTTTTAGGTTCTTGCTCTACCTAATTGTTCGCATGTTTCACACCTCTTTTCTTGCACTTGGTTCGAATTCTTAAACAAACTGGTCAGGATAGTTTATCCCTTGTTTTATCAATTCTGAACGTAAGTTAAAGGTTTGTAAGAGCTTGTCACTTAATCACAAGGTCCTTGGCAACATTATAATGCTAAGTATGCAGTAGATGCAAATCGTCGGCGTAAGGCTGTGAACTTGGAACCAGGAAATTTGGTTTGGGTTCACATGAGAAAAGAAAGGTTTCCCGCAGCTCGACGGACGAAACTTCATCCACGAGGAGATGGACCCTTTCAAATTGTGTCTAAAATGGGGGATAATGCTTACAAGCTTGACTTACCAGGTGAGTATGGTGTTAGTTCTTCTTTTAATGTTGTTGACTTGTCTCCATTTGATTATGATCAGGTCGTAGATTCGAGGTCGAATCCTTTTCAACAGGGAGGGGATGATGTGAACGCCCCTAGCTCATCGACAAGTCCAGCTCAAGGAGATCCAGAAGATGGTGCAGAGAGTGCAGCTGAGGTTCGAGTGCTTCATCGAGGCCCACCAATGCTCCACGATCCAAGTCCATATCAGAGAGATCCGTTCGTTGATATAGTTGGGCCGATGACTCGCAAGAGGACTTCAAAGCTCAAAGCAGACCTTGCAAACTTTGTTCAAAGGTGTGCTACAGAAGCCCAGCTCATATCCAGCTCCAATGAACTCAATGAGAAAGAAAGAAAGCTTACAAGAGTTACGCTACTCTCCATCAAGGTAGAAATGGTGAATACTAATCTTTCCAATTAAGGAAATGGTGGAAATGGTATTTCCAATCTGTGCAAATGGTGGAAATGGTATTTACGAGCTAAGGAAATGGTAACTACAAGTCTTTCCAGTAAAGAAATGGAGATTTCATGAAGACTGAAGAATTTTAGAAGTGAAATGTTTTTTGAGCTTCTGAAATGATTCCGGAAGCTTCCAGAAGATTCCAGAAGCTTCCTACATCTACATCATTATGCTACATCAATTAGCCCGAATCCATCAAGCCCACTCCATGAACCCACATTCAGCCAAGCCCAAGCCCAAGGAGAAGCAATTCACAATTAGGGTTAGGGTTAGGAGGAGAATTAAGGTTTTGTGCATGTTACCTAATTCTCTTGATAGTTTCCTCTTTTTCTTTTCTCCTTTATTTTTGGGTTTTCCCTTTTCTTTAAAGGTAAAATCTGAATTTTTTCTTCCTTTTTCCTTGAGAATTTCGTTCATAACCTTTCCTTATGGAAGACGAAATTTTCCCTTCTTTTCTTTTACTTTTTCAGCAAGTAAGTTCCTTTTTCTTGCTAATTTTGTGAGTTACTTAATCTCTTGATTAAGTTCCAATTTTGTGTTTTCTTTCCTTATTTTCTTGTGTAAATTTCGTGCTCCCTATACCTATAAATAGGGGTGCTGCACTTCATAATTCGACAGTGATTAATTGAATGAAAGTTTATACTTTGTTATTCACTCTTCTTTATTTTGGCTTAAGTAATTTGCATGCTTTGCTAATTGCTAAAGTACAGGAACTATAGGCAAATTAGATAATTGCTCTATCTAATTGCATGCTTTGTTTCGCCTCTATTATTCTCCACTTGGTTTGAATTGCGTGTTTAATTTAACTTGTTAAATTAGTAGTCTGCCGAATCCAAGCGTAAGGATTCTAGAGTTTTGAGAGCTGCGTCTTGCATACAGACTTTCCTTGGCAATTTTCCGCATTGAGTTCTTGTTTTCACAAGTTGAAATCAAGGGTTCACATCAATTGGTATCAGAGCCTTGGCTGTTTGCTCGACAGGAGGAGGTTGGAGTAACCCAATCAACTCATAAGGTGTTTTCTTTTCCTTAACTCTACTTTAAGTTCTGATTTTTGTGGAAAAGATTGCTCCTTTTTAAGAAATTTTTTTTTCTTAAATCCCTTTAATTTCGGTTCTTGTTGCTGTTTCTGATCTTGAAAACCAAAATTAAAAGGCACAAAAAAAAAGGGGCACCCGAACAAAAAAAAAAAAAAGAAGGCGCAAAGAAGTTTGAAAAAAAAAAAAGCCTGTTCGGTTTTTGCTGTTTTGTTTGGGTTGATTGGGCTGTTTTACGATTTTTATTCCTCATTTGTAATTGTGGTGAGTTTTGCGGTTGATGTTAAGCAGCTCACTTTGTTGCAACTGTGATTGGTATGTGATGAGGACATCCCAAGTCCACAAGCAAGTGAGTCCAGAGAAGCTGAGGAGGTTCGGGTTCTACACCGAGGTCCAACAATGCTTCAGGATCCAAGTCCATATCAAAGGGATCCACTTGTAGACATCATTGGGCCAATGACCAGAAGCAGAGCAAAGAAGGTTTAAGAGACACTCAAGTACAAGCCTGCCAACAGGACGCTTAATTGATAGTAGAAGCCAACGCCTTGGAGAACAAAGACGGAAAGGTTCAAATTGCAACTCTCCTTACAATTCTTGAAGAAGAGGCGTAATTCCCCAATCCACAATGAAGAAGAATGCTGTTTCTTGAAGTTCTTGAAGACACCGGAAGGTTCTTGGACTTTAAAGAAACATTTCTTGAAGTTCTTGGTTTTCTCAAAATTCTTGAATTTCATATTTTGCAGAATCTTGAAGAATCTTGAAAATCTTGAAAATCTTGATTCCGAAATGATTCCGGGAGGTTCCAGAATATTCCAGAAGCTCCCTATATCATTCCATAATGCGACATCAACATTGGGCCGACCCAACTCATGGAGTCACAAAGTCGGCCAGCCCAACAAAAGCCCACACGGCCAAGCCTAGTCCATTAGGGTTGGAAATTAAGGGTTAGGGTTTGGGGGAAAATAAGGGTTTGTGCATGTTTCCTATTTTTCCCTTAGTTTAATTAGTTTCCAAAAAGGGTTCCTTCTTGATCTCCTTTTTGGAGTAGGATTTTTATTCTTTTCCTTGTTGTTTTCAAATTGTAATTTCGGCTACCACTAAGAATTAGGTGACCGAAAATTTCCTTTCCTTTTTTTACCATTACCCACTTCTTTCCGGGTTTGGTATTGTAAAGGAAATCAATCTCTTGATTGATTTCCAATTCTAAGTCTTTTACTACTTCTTTTAGGTACAGTTTTCGGCTGTTCCTTAGCCTATAAATAGGCGGCCGAACTCAATAATAAACACAAGTATTCAGATCATAAAACTATTAGTTTTGAGTACTCTCCCTTTATTGCTTTATGTATTTTGCATGTTGTAGTTTACATATTGCATGAAACTTAGCTAATTAGGTTAATTGCTTTACCTAATTATTCGCATGTTTACACTTGGTTCGAATTCTTAAAATAAATTAGCTTAGGTTAGTTTACTTTTTGATGCGGGCATCCAAAGTCAACACGCAACAAGTCAAACTACAAGTGATTCCGGAGAAGCTGAGGAGGAGGTTCGAGTTCTACATCGAGGCCCGACAATGCTTCAGGATCCAAGCCCATATCAGAGGGATCCACTTGTAGACATCACTGGGCCCATGACCAGAAGCAGAGCGAAGAAGGTTCGAGATGCACTCAACAACCTTGTTCAAGCTTGCCATCAGGATGCTCAGTTAATTGTAGAAGCCCACGCCTTAGAGGAAAATGGAGGAAATGTGCGATTTGCAACTCTTCTAACTATCTTTGAAGAAGAGGCGCAAATCATCAAGTCCTAATGAAGAAGAAGGCTGTTTCTTGAAGTCTTGAAGATGCCGGAAGATTCTTGGACTTAAAAGAAACAAATTAATAAAGTTCCCTACAATTTGGGCCGACCCAAAACTCATGGACCAGCCCACAAGTTTCGGCCAGCCCAAAAGAAGCCACAAGGAGCCGCACGGTCAAAGCCCACACGGCAAAGCCCACACGGCAATTTAGTTAGGGTTCTTTTCTTTTAATTAATTAAGTTGTTTTATTTCTTTTAAGTTAGTTTCCAAAAAGAGTTCCTTCTTGATCTCTTTTTGGGAGTAGGACTTTTATTCTTTCCTACTTGTTTTCAACTTAGTTTCCTTCTTGTTTTGGTATTTGTAATTTCGGCAATCACCCAATTAAGAGGTGACCGAATTCTTTTCTTCCTTTTCTTACCATTCCTACTTCTTTCCGGGTTTGGTAATTGTAAAAGAAATTCACCTCTTGGTTAATTTCCAATTCTAGTTCTTTTCTTTTTCTACTTCTTGTATTTTTCGGCCACCCTACACTTATAAATAGGGGCCAACTTCTTCAATAAAAATTACTCATAAAACTTAGTGTTTGAGTACCCTCCTTTTATTGCTTTATGTATTTGCATGTTGTAGTTTACATAATTGCATGAAACTTAGCTAATTAGGTTCTTGCTCTACCTAATTATTCGCATGTTTCACATCTCTTGCTTGCACTTGATTCGAATTTATAAACAAGTTTGCTAGGTTAGCTTTCCTTTGTTTTCTCTTAAATCCGAACGTGAGTTAGGGGTTTTTATTCGAGCTTGTCACTTAATCACAAGGTCCTTGGCAACATTATCCGCATGTGTACAACCGTCCACATCAATTGGTATCAGAGCTAAGGAGTGGTTTCGTGGCTGGAGGAGGTCGAAGACCAAATCCTTATCAGGTGTTTTCTTTTCCTTGCTAGTCTTGTTCATCTTGAAATTCTTGGATTAGAACTCATCTTCTTGGGGGAAAATTATTTTCTTTCAAGCTTTAAAATTTTCGATTTTGGTGCTGTTTCCCTATCTTTAAAAATCAAAAATTTCTTAGAAGAATTGAACCAAATTTTAAAGTACTGAAAAACGCAACTTAGGTTTTTAAAAATCACCTTCTTTTGCGAAAGGCTAGTACTGTTTTGGGCTGTTTTTCTCTTCTTAAAATCGAATTCCCTTGCCCTAATTTCAGAAGTTAAAATCGGATTTTTGGCTAGGGTTTCGGTTTTTCAGTTGTAAATTGCTGGGCTTTTGCAACTTAATTCTACCCCTCTTGTGCTGATTTTGTTGAAAATTGTGAGTTTTGCGGTTGATGTTAAGCAGCTCACTTTATTTGTGCATTGAAAATTGCATGCTCTAGTTCGGGATACCTTCTTTTGAATTCTTGAAAATATATTGAATTCTTGATTTTGTATCCTTGTGCTGCTAAGATTATCCCTGGGATTAGGTTAGTGAATCAAAAATTGAATTTGCTAGCCCTAGGGTTGTCGTTTATTGAAATCGCATATTGCTGAAATTTGGTACTGTTTTCGGCCAATTAAGGGGTTAGAAAATTTCAATTTTAAGTGCTGTTTTGCTTAAAAGGAATTAAGACTTTGTGGGGATTGGTTTCTTGATTACCTATTGGGAGGGTGATCGCTTCTTTGGGTAGTTCTAGGACTTTCCTGAAGTCGTTTCAACTCTGCTAATTTTCTTTGATTCTATTCACTTTTGAATTGCCCTGCTTTCAATTGCCTAGTTATCTTTTCGTGCTACCTGGACATTTGCTCTTTAATTATAGTTTGGATTTTGTTATCGTGCACACTCATCGTTTCTGAAATTTGAGGGCTTAACCCCGAAATTTCATGTTGTGTACTTCATATCTGAACTATATTACAAATTATCGTTACGAAAAGATTTTTCAAAAATAGAACCAAGTGTGGTTTTTGCAAAAATTTTTGCTTCTTTCTTAAGTGTCATTGCTTTTGTGTGAATTGCTGCTTGCCTGATACATTTATCAATACCGGGAGGTAGAGAGGTAAAAGGCTTGAGTGATCATATTATACAGGGTGCCACCCTAGAGCGATACACTGGGTTGTGTGTAGCTGTTAGGTGGGAAACACTTGGGGGAACAAGGGGGTAAGGTTATTTCTCACTTTTCCTTGTTCTTAGCAGATAAGTTTTCGCTTGTTTTTACCAATGTCAGGTGGTAGTGCTCCTAACCCTCTGGGTAATGAGCAAATTCTGGCTGTGATTGCGCAACTCTCCGCGCGATTCGCTACACTCACGGAGGAAGTCGCGAACTCAGGACAGAACGGGATCAGAGGCGCACAGACTCAGACGATGATGTTGCCGCTCCAGGCACTAACACCGTCGATCAGCCTTTCGTAGGCCTCAGCCAGTGCAAGACAACCGTTCCGCCCTTTGCCGAAGGCACGAATCCAGAGGACTATCTCGATTGGGAGATGAAGATGGAGCGCATCTTTGAACTTCATGCGATCCTGGAACATAAGAAAGTTCAACTTGCAGTGGTCCATTTCACCGACTATGCCTGATCTGGTGGAATCAACAGTAGGACCAGCGCCGAAATACGCACCCAATGCGGGCCCGTGCGCCGCCTCTCTCTTGGTTTGATTTAACTACATCTATGCGTAGAACTTTTGTCCCGGACTACTATTTTAGAGAATTGTATAGGAAATTACATACTCTTGTACAAGGTTCTATGTCTGTAGATGAATACTATAGAAAATTAGAGATGGCTAAAATTAGGGCTAATGTACAGGAAGATGAGCCCGTATCTATGGCTTGTTTTCTTAACGGTTTAAACAGGGGTATTGCTTTAGCTCTTGAATTGCAGAATGCTACGACTCTGACAGACATGCTGCACAAGGCTCGGGTCATGGAGGAGTATCTGAAGTCCGTTCCACCAATCCGGACACCTACCAGCGCACCACCAGCTTGGCGCAAGAACCCAGCCTATTCTCCACCGGCACGGAGGACGATCATGTCAGAGCGCAAGGCCATAGTCCCTATTGCCGCCACCCCTTCTTCATCACAGACAAAAACGCCATCAACTCCCAGGCAGTCTATCAGCAACGTTACTTCCACAAGGGTTCAGGTCGTGGCCACTACATGCGTGACTGTCCTAACATCCGGAAGGTATTATTGGGCCAAGATGGTGAGTACATATCAGAAGATGATGAAGAGGAACCAAACGTTGACCCTACACAGGAGTTGACTGACAGCACTCCGTCTGCAGAAGTGGAGCAATTCGAGTTCTTTGAAGAAGATCCATCTCAGAACTTGGTTACTCGCACTCTGACTACAGTTGCTGTCCCGGACACGTCCCAGCGGACAAACATCTTCCATGCTCGAACCAAGGTAAATGGGAAGTTGTGTGTTCTGATTATTGATGGAGAGAGTTGTACTAACGTTGCTAGTAAGTATATGGTTGATAAGTTGCGCCTCCCTGTCATCAATCATCCACGTCCTTATCGGCTTCAATTGCTCGACAGCTCAGACGGCTATAGAGTCACAAAGCAGGTAAGCGTACCATACGCTATCGGTAAGTTTGAATCCACGGTTTTATGTGATGTTCTGCCAATGGAGGCTTGTCACATTCTACTCGGACGACCATGGCTCTTTGACCTGAAGGCAACACATGATGGGGTCGCCAATACTTACTCGGTCTGCCAGGAGGGCAAGATCTACACATTCCTACCCATGCCACCTCACGAAGTGCGATCGGAAGCTGTACGAATCAAGGATGCAATCGCTGCTTGGGGAGCTGAAAAACGCATGGATAAGGGCAGGGGGAAAGAAATTGTAAAGGGTAGTAAGGTGAACTCTGATAAGCCTGATCAGGAAAAAGTTAAGGGTAGTTATTTCGCTACTTTAAGGGAGATAGGTCAAGTGTTAGACAACAATGATGATGTACTTGTTTTAGTATGTAAAGATAATTGTCCTAACCCTGACGATATCCCTGGGGATATTCCTACAGAAGTCAATTCTTTGTTGCAGGAATTCAAGGATGTTTTTCCAGACGAGTTGCCGCAGGGTCTGCCGCCACTTCGAGGAATTGAACATCAGATTGACTTCATCCCTGGCGTGCCTATACCAAATCGGCCTGCTTACAAAGCAAATCCGGAGGAAACGAAGGAGCTGCAGAAGCAAATCGAAAAGCTATTGGTGCATGGTCAGGTAAGGGAATCTCTAAGTCCTTGTGCTGTACCTGTCATTCTAGTCCCTAAAAAAGACAGTACTTGGAGAATGTGTATGGATTGTAGAGCTGTAAATAAGATAACAATTAAGTATAGGCACCCTATCCCTAGGCTTGATGACATGTTAGAAGATTTGCATGGTTCTACTGTTTACACGAAAATAGATCTAACACAGGGCTATCATCAAATTCGCATGAGGGAGGGGGACGAATGGAAGACTGCTTTTAAAACTAAATTTGGTTTATATGAGTGGTTAGTCATGCCCTTTGGTCTCACAAATGCACCTAGTACTTTCATGAGGTTAATTAATCATGTGCTTAGAAAGTTTATAGGGAAATTTGTTGTTGTGTATTTTGATGATATTCTGATCTATTCCGAGGATTATGAATCGCATGTTGAACATCTCCGCTTGGTTTTAATTGAATTGCGTGCTAATCAGTTATATGCCAAGATGCAAAAATGTACTTTTTGTGTTTCGGAAGTTGTTTTTCTTGGTTTTATAGTCTCTGCAGAAGGTGTCAAAGTTGATGATGCCAAGGTTAAGGCCATTAGGGATTGGCCGCAGCCAACTTCGGCCGCCCAGGTTCGGTCATTCCACGGATTGGCTGGATTCTACAGACGGTTTGTGAAGGATTTTTCCACTAAAGCTGCGCCTCTTAATGAATTGTGTAAAAAGAATGTTCCATTTGTGTGGGGGCAGGCTCAGGAAAACGCCTTTACTGTACTTAAGCATGATCTCACTCATGCACCTGTTTTAGCATTACCTGATTTTGATAAAGTGTTTAAACTAATGTGTGATGCCTCAGGTGTTGGAATTGGCGCTGTTCTTATGCAGGAAAGAAAGCCTATCGCCTTTTTCAGTGAGAAGCTTAAGGGAGCTGCTTTGAATTATCCTACATATGATAAAGAGCTCTATGCTGTTGTCCGTGATTTTGAAACTTGGTCACATTATTTGATGTCTAAAGAATTTGTTGTTCATAGTGATCATGAGTCTCTTAAGCACTTAAAAGGACAAAATAAGTTAAATAGATGTCATGCAAAGTGGGTTAACTTTATTGAATCTTTTCCTTATATTATTAAGTATAAGAAAGGTAAGGATAATTTAGTTGCTGACGCTCTATCTCGCCGGTATGAAATTCTAACAATTCTTGATCATACTTTGTTAGGTTTCTCGTACCTCAAGGATTTATATGCTTCTGATATTGATTTTGCTGATTTGTATAAATCATGTGAATCTGGTGCATTCCAAAAGTACTTTAGATAGGATGGTTTTCTGTTCAGGGAAAATAGGTTATGCATCCCTCGTAGTTCCACTAGGGAATTACTGGTTCGTGAAGCTCATAGTGGGGGGCTTATGGGTCATTTTGGTGTGCATAAAACACTTGAACTGTTGCATGAACACTTTTACTGGCCGCATATGCGCAAGGATGTACAGAATGTTTGCTCTCGATGCATTAATTGTTTGCAAGCTAAATCTACTTCTAAACCCCATGGACTTTACACGCCTTTGCCTGTACCTTCTGTACCTTGGACTGACATTTCTATGGATTTTATTCTAGGGCTCCCAAGGACGCAGAAAGGTAATGATTCTTTATTTGTCGTTGTTGATCGTTTCTCTAAAATGGCGCATTTTATTCCTTGCAGGAAATCAGATGATGCCAGACATGTAGCTGAGTTATTCTTTCAAGGTATTGTTCGGCTACATGGAATTCTGAGAACAATTGTCTCTGATCGCGACGTCAAATTTCTGAGTTATTTTTGGAAGACTTTGTGGTCCCGCCTCAGAACAAAACTGTTGTTTTCGACTACAAGTCATCCACAGACGGATGGTCAGACGGAGGTCACCAACCGAACCGTTGGCAACCTACTCAGGGCGTTGATTCAGAAGAACCTCAAGCATTGGGAAGACATCTTGCCGGTTGCAGAGTTTGCATACAACCGAACCAAGCACTCCTCAACAGGGTTCTGTCCATTTGAAGTTGCCTACGGCTTTACTCCTTTGACGGTGATGGATCTTATCCCTTTGCCGCTTACGGAACAAGTTAATCCAAATGGTGTAAAGAAAGCAGAAACCGTGCAGCGCATTCATGCAAGAGTCCGCGCAAATCTGGAGAAAACTTATGCCAAAACCGCCGCCAATGCAAACCAACGGCGCAAGGCTGTGAACTTTGAACCAGGCGACTGGGTTTGGGTTCACATGAGGAAGGAACGATTCCCTGCAGCAAGAAGGACCAAACTCCATCCAAGGGGCGACGGACCTTTTCAGATCGTTTCCAAGATTGGGCCTAACGCCTACAAACTCGACTTACCAGGTGAGTATGGTGTTAGTTCTTCCTTTAATGTTGCTGACTTATCTCCTTTTTCGTAGGAACAGGATGCTAATTTGAGGACAAATCCTTTTCAACCGGGAGGGGATGATGCGGGCATCCGAAGTCAACACGCAACAAGTCAAACTACAAGTGATTCCGGAGAAGTTGAGGAGGAGGTTCGAGTTCTACATCGAGGCCCGACAATGCTTCAGGATCCAAGCCCATATCAGAGGGATCCACTTGTAGACATCACTGGGCCCATGACCAGAAGCAGAGCGAAGAAGGTTCGAGATGCACTCAACAACCTTGTTCAAGCTTGCCATCAGGATGCTCAGTTAATTGTAGAAGCCCACGCCTTAGAGGAAAATGGAGGAAATGTGCGATTTGCAACTCTTCTAACTATCTTTGAAGAAGAGGCGCAAATCATCAAGTCCTAATGAAGAAGAAGGCTGTTTCTTGAAGTCTTGAAGATGCCGGAAGATTCTTGGACTTAAAAGAAACAAATTAATAAAGTTTCCTACAATTTGGGCCGACCCAAAACTCATGGACCAGCCCACAAGTTTCGGCCAGCCCAAAAGAAGCCACAAGGAGCCGCACGGTCAAAGCCCACACGGCAATTTAGTTAGGGTTCTTTTCTTTTAATTAATTAAGTTGTTTTATTTCTTTTAAGTTAGTTTCCAAAAAGAGTTCCTTCTTGATCTCTTTTTGGGAGTAGGACTTTTATTCTTTCCTACTTGTTTTCAACTTAGTTTCCTTCTTGTTTTGGTATTTGTAATTTCGGCAATCACCCAATTAAGAGGTGACCGAATTCTTTTCTTCCTTTTGCTTACCATTCCTACTTCTTTCCGGGTTTGGTAATTGTAAAAGAAATTAACCTCTTGGTTAATTTCCAATTCTAGTTCTTTTCTTTTTCTACTTCTTGTATTTTTCGGCCACCCTACACTTATAAATAGGGGCCGACTTCTTCAATAAAAATTAGAGTATTCATATCATAAAACTTAGTGTTTGAGTACCCTCCTTTTATTGCTTTATGTATTTGCATGTTGTAGTTTACATAACTGCATGAAACTTAGCTAATTAGGTTCTTGCTCTACCTAATTATTCGCATGTTTCACATCTCTTGCTTGCACTTGGTTCGAATTTATAAACAAGTTAGCTAGGTTAGCTTTCCTTTGTTTTCTCTTAAATCCGAACGTGAGTTAGGGGTTTTTATTCGAGCTTGTCACTTAATCACATTGATGTGGACAGTTGTACACATGCGGATAATGTTGCCAAGGACCTTGTGATTAAGTGACAAGCTCTAAAAACCTTTAACTTACGTTCAAATTGATAAAACAAGGGATAAACTATCCTGACCAGTTTGTTTAAGAATTCGAACCAAGTGCAAGAAAAGAGGTGTGAAACATGCGAACAATTAGGTTGAGCAAGAACCTAAAAGGCTAAGTTTCATGCAATTATGTAAACTACAACATGCAAATACATAAAGCAATAAAAGGAGGTATCTCAAACACTAAGTTTATGATCTGAAATACTCTAAATTTTATTGAAGTTTCGGCCCCTTTAAATAGGAGTAAGCATGGCCGAAAATCAGTAGAAAAAGAAAAGGAAAAGAATTGGAAATTAACCAAGAGGTTAATTTCCTTTACAATACCAACTCCTGAAAGAAGTAGGAGAATGGTAAGAAAAAGAAAAGGTAATTTCGAAAATTACAACTCCTAAATCAAGAAGGAAAGCTAATTAGAAAACAAGTAGGAAAAGAATGATAATCCTACTCCCAAAAAGAATAAGGAAAACCCTTTTTGGAAATTAACTAAAAGACTAAAAAAGACTTAATTAAAATTCTGAAAAACTAATTCCCTAAAACCCTAAACCGTGTGGCTTTTTCCTTGGGTTGGCCGTGTGGGCTTCTCTCCTTGGATTGGGCCGTGCGGCTTCATGTCTCCACTTGGGCTGGCCGAAAACTTGTGGGCTGGTCCATGAGTTTTTGGGTCGGCCCAAATTGTAGGGAATTTTATTATTTGGTTTCTTTAAGTCCAAGAACCTCCCGGCTTCTTCAAGACTTCAAGAAACAGCCTTCTTCTTGATTAAAATGTGATGATTTGCGCCTCTCCTTCCAAGATAGTTAGAAGAGTTGCAAATTGCACATTTCCTCCATTTTGCTCCAAGGCGTGGGCTTCTACAATCAGCTGGGCATCTTGATGGCAAGCTTGAACAAGGTTATTGAGAGCTTCTCGCACCTTCTTCGCTCTGCTTCTGGTCATGGGCCCAGTGATGTCTACAAGTGGATCCCTCTGATATGGGCTTGGATCCTGAAGCATTGTCGGGCCTCGATGTAGAACTCGAACCTCCTCCTCAGCTTCTCCGGAATCACTTGTAGTTTGACTTGTTGCATGTTGTTGACTTTGGATGCCCTCATCATCCCCTCCCGGTTGAAAAGGATTTGTCCTCAAATCAGCAACCTGTTCATCAACAAAAGGAGACAAGTCAGCAACATTAAAGGAAGAACTAACACCATACTCACCTGGTAAATCGAGCTTGTAGGCGTTAGGCCCAATCTTGGAAACGATCTGAAAAGGTCCATCGCCCCTTGGATGGAGTTTGGTCCTTCTCGCTGCAGGGAATCGTTCCTTCCTCATGTGAACCCAAACCCAGTCACCTGGTTCGAAATTCACAACCTTGCGCCGTTGGTTTGCATTGGCGGCGGCTTTGGCATAAGTCTTCTCCAGATTAGCTCGAACTTTTGCATGCATGCGTTGCACTGCTTCAGCTTTCTTCGCACCGTCTGGATTGACCTGTTCTTTGGGCGGCAAAGGAATGAGATCCATCACCGTCAAGGGAGTAAAGCCGTAAGCAACTTCAAATGGACAGAACCCTGTTGATGAATGCTTGGTTCGGTTATAGGCAAACTCTGCAACCGGCAAGATGTCTTCCCAACGCTTGAGGTTCTTCTGAATCAAAGCTCTGAGTAGGTTGCCAACGGTTCGATTGGTGACTTCCGTCTGACCATCCGTCTGTGGATGACTTGTAGTCGAAAACAACAGTTTTGTGCCGAGGCTGGACCACAAAGTCTTCCAAAAATAACTCAAGAATTTGACGTCGTGATCTGAGACTATGGTTCTCGAAATTCCATGTAGCCGCACAATGCCTTGAAAGAACAGCTCAGCTACATGTCTGGCATCATCGGATTTCCTGCAAGGAATGAAATGCGCCATTTTAGAGAACCGATCAACAACGACAAATAAAGAATCATTACCTTTCTGCGTCCTCGGAAGCCCTAAAATAAAATCCATAGAAATGTCAGTCCAGGGCACATAAGGGATAGGCAATGGCGTGTAAAGTCCATGGGGCTTAGAAGTAGATTTAGCTTGCAAACAATTAATGCATCGAGAGCAAACATTCTGTACATCTTTGCGCATATACGGCCAATAAAAGTGTTCATGCAACAGTTCAAGTGTTTTATGCACACCAAAGTGACCCATAAGCCCCCCACTATGAGCTTCACGAACCAGTAATTCCCTAGTGAAACTACGAGGGATGCATAACCTATTTTCTCTAAACAGAAACCCATCCTATCTAAAGTACTTTTGGAATGCACCAGATTCACATGCTTTATACACATCAGCAAAATCAACATCAAAAGCATACAAATCCTTGAGGTATGCGAAACCTAACAATGTATGATCAAGAATTGTCAGCATTTCATACCTGCGAGATAGAGCGTCAGCAACTAAATTATCCTTACCTTTCTTATACTTGATAATATAAGGAAAAGACTCAATGAAATTAACCCACTTTGCATGACGTCTATTTAACTTATTTTGCCCTTTTAAATGCTTAAGAGACTCATGATCACTATGAACAACAAATTCCTTAGACATCAAATAATGTGACCACGTTTCAAAAGCACGGACAACAGCATAGAGCTCCTTATCATATGTAGGATAATTTAAGGCAGCCCCTTTGAGTTTCTCACTGAAAAAGGCTATAGGCTTCTTCTCCTGCATTAAGACTGCGCCAATTCCAACACCTGATGCATCACACATTAGTTCAAACACTTTATCAAAATCAGGTAATGCTAAAATAGGTGCATGAGTGAGATCATGCTTTAAAGTAGTAAAAGCTTTTTCCTGAGCTGGTCCCCACACAAATGGTGCGTTTTTCTTGCAGAGATCATTGAGGGGTGCGGCTTTAGTGGAGAAATCTTTTACAAACCGCCTGTAGAATCCAACTAGTCCATGGAAGGACCGAACTTGGGCGGCCGATGTTGGCTGCGGCCAATCCCTAATGGCCTTCACCTTGGCATCATCAACTTTGACACCATCTGCAGAGACTACAAAACCAAGAAAAACAACCTCCGAAACACAAAAGGTACACTTTTGCATTTTGGCATATAACTGATTAGCACGTAATTCAATTAAAACCAAACGAAGATGCTCAACATGCGAATCATAATCTCTGGAATAGATCAAGATATCATCAAAATACACAACAACAAATTTACCTATAAACTTTCTAAGCACATGATTCATTAATCTCATGAAAGTACTAGGTGCATTTGTGAGACCAAAGGGCATGACTAACCACTCATATAAACCAAATTTAGTTTTAAAAGCAGTTTTCCACTCATCCCCCTCCCTCATGCGAATTTGATGATAGCCCTGTGTAAGATCTATTTTTGTATAAACAGTAGAACCATGCAAATATTCTAACATGTCATCAAGCCTAGGGATAGGGTGCTTATACTTGATTGTTATCTTATTTACTGCTCTACAATCCATACACATTCTCCATGTACCTTCTTTCTTAGGGACTAGAATAACAGGTACAGCACAAGGACTTAGATATTCCCTTACCTGACCATGCGCCAATAGCTTCTCAATTTGCGCCTGCAACTCCTTTGTTTCCTCCGGATTTGCCTTGTATGCAGGGCGATTTGGTATAGGAGCGCCAGGGATGAAGTCGATCTGATGTTCAATACCTCGAAGTGGCGGCAGACCCTGCGGCAACTCGTCTGGAATGACATCAGCAAATTCCTGCAACAAAGAATTGACTTCGGTAGGGATATCCCGAGGGATATCGTCAGGGTTAGCACAGTTATCCTTACAGACTAAAACAAATACATCATCATTGCTGTCTAACACTTGACCTATCTCTGCTCTCGTTGCAAAACAACTACTCCTAACTTTGTCCTGATCAGGCTTATCAGAGTTCGCCTTACTACCCTTTACAACAATTTCTTTCCCCTTACCCTTCGCTTGGCGCCTTTCAGCTTCCCATTTAGCGAGTGACTCCTTCATACGAACAGCTTCTGATCGCACTTCAGCCGGTGGCATGGGTAGGAATGTGTGGATCTTGCCCTCCTGGCAGACCGAGTAAGTGTTGGCGACCCCATCATGTATTACCTTCAGGTCAAAGAGCCATGGTCGTCCGAGTAGAATGTGACCAGCCTCCATTGGCAGAACATCACATAAAACCGTGGATTCGAACTTACCGATAGCGTATGGTACGCTTACCTGCTTTGTGACTCGGTAGCCGTCTGAGCTGTCGAGCCATTGAAGCCGATAAGGACTTGGATGATTGATGACAGGGAGGCGCAGCTTATCAACCATATACTCACTAGCAACATTAGTACAATTCCCTCCATCAATAATCAGAACACATAACTTTCCATTGACCTTGGTGCGGGCATGGAAGATGTTTGTCCTTTGGGACGTGTCCGGGACAGCAGCTGTAGTCAGATCGCGAGTAACCAAGTTCTGAGAAGGATCTTCTTCAAGAAATTCGAACTGCTCCACAGGTTCTGACGGAGTGCTGTCAGTCAACTCCTTGATAGGGTCAACGGTTGGCTCCTCTTCATCGGATTCTGTGCTCATCTACGGACATAGAACCTTGTACAAGAGTATGTAATTTCCTATACAATTCTCTAAAATAGTAGTCCGGTACAAAAGTCCAACGCATCGAAGTAGTCAAATCAAACCAAGAGAGAGGCGGTGCGCGGGCACGCATTGGGCGTGTATTTCGGCGCTGGTCCTGCTGCTGATTCCACCAGATTAGGGCATAGTCTGTGAAATGTACAACTGCGAGCTGGACCTTCTTGTGCTCTGGGATCGCATGAAGCTCAAAGATGCGCTCCATCTTCATCTCCCAGTCTAAGTACTCTTCTGGATTCGTGCCTCCGGCAAAGGGTGGAACGGTAGTTTTGCACTGACTGAGGCCTGCGAATGGCTGGTCTGCGGCGTTGGGGCCTGGACCGGCCGGTTCGTCGTCTGAGTCTGTGCGCCTCTGTTCCCGTTCAGTCCTGAGGTCGGCGACTTCCTCCGTTAAAGTAGCGAATCGCGCGGAGAGTTGCGCAATCGCAGCCAGAATTTGCTCGTTCCCGAGAGGGTTAGGAGCACTACCACCTGACATTGGTAAAAGAAAGCGAAAATCTGTCTGCTAAGAATAAGGAAAAGTGAGAAAGAACCTTACCCCCTTATTCCCCCAAGTGTCTCCCACCTAATAGCTACACACAAACCCCGTGTATCGCTCTAGGGTGGCGCCCTGTATAAGATGTGCACTCAAGCCTTTTACCACTCAAACCTCCCGGTATTGATAAATGTATCAGGCAAGCAGCAATTCACACAAAAGCAATGACACTTAAGAAAGAAGCAAAATTTTCGCAAAAACCACACTTGGTTCTGTTTTTGAAAAATCTTTTCGCAAACGATATTTATGTAATATAGTTCAGATATGAAGTACACAACATGAAATTTCGGGGTTAAGCCCTCAAATTGCAGAAAAGATGAGTGTGCACGATGACAAAATCCAAACTATAATTAAAGATCTAATGTATAGGTCGCACGAAAAGATAAACAAGGCAATTGAAAGCAGGGCAATTCAAGGTGAATAGAAGCAAAGAAAAATTAGCAGAGTTGAAACAACTTCAGGAAAGCCTAAACTACCCAAAGAAGCGATCACCCACCCAATAGGTAATCAAGAAACCAATCCCCACAAATTATCAAGGCTTCTAATATGCAAAACAGTACCTAATGTGCGAAATTAATACCCTTTAATGGCCGAAAACAGTACCAAATTATAGCAAGATGCGATTTTGAATTAAGAAAACCCTAGGGCCAGCAAAACAATTTTTCAAAGTACTAGCCTAATCCCAGGGATAATCTTAGCAGCACAAGGATACGAAATCAAGAATTCACTATATTTTCAAGAATTCAAAAGAAAGTATCCAAAACAAGAGCATGCAATTTTATAATGCGCAAACAAGTGAGCTGCTTAACATCAACCGCAAAACTCACAATTTTCAGCAAAATCAGCACCAAAAGAAGGGTAGAAAAATGTCGCAAAAGCCAAGCAACAAAAACCGTAGGTCGCGTGAAGTAGCGACGGAAAACCCGAAACCCTAGTGTCACTAAAAACCGAAACCCTAATCTGAAAATTGAGGTCCGATTTTAATTTAAAAAAAATTGCAGCAAGGGTATCCGATTTTTTTTGAAAGAAAATTGCGATTTTAAGGATAGCAAACAGTACAAAAATCGCAATTTAAAAGCTGGAAGAAAAAAAAAAAAATTTCCCCCCAAGAAGATGAATTCAATTCCAAGAATTTCAAGAGCAATCAAGATTAACAAGGAAAAGAAAACACCTGGAAAAGGATTTGATCGGTTGATCTCCTCCAGTCACGAAACCACTCCTTAGCTCTGATACCAATTGATGTGGACGGTTGTACACATGCGGATAATGTTGCCAAGGACCTTGTGATTAAGTGACAAGCTCTAAAAACCTTTAACTTACGTTCAAATTGATAAAACAAGGGATAAACTATCCTGACCAGTTTGTTTAAGAATTCGAACCAAGTGCAAGAAAAGAGGTGTGAAACATGCGAACAATTAGGTTGAGCAAGAACCTAAAAGGCTAAGTTTCATGCAATTATGTAAACTACAACATGCAAATACATAAAGCAATAAAAGGAGGTATCTCAAACACTAAGTTTATGATCTGAAATACTCTAAATTTTATTGAAGTTTCGGCCCCTTTAAATAGGAGTAAGCATGGCCGAAAATCAGTAGAAAAAGAAAAGGAAAAGAATTGGAAATTAACCAAGAGGTTAATTTCCTTTACAATACCAACTCCTGAAAGAAGTAGGAGAATGGTAAGAAAAAGAAAAGGTAATTTCGAAAATTACAACTCCTAAATCAAGAAGGAAAGCAAATTAGAAAACAAGTAGGAAAAGAATGATAATCCTACTCCCAAAAAGAATAAGGAAAACCCTTTTTGGAAATTAACTAAAAGACTAAAAAAGACTTAATTAAAATTCTGAAAAACTAATTCCCTAAAACCCTAAAACCGTGTGGCTTTTTCCTTGGGTTGGCCGTGTGGGCTTCTCTCCTTGGATTGGGCCGTGCGGCTTCATGTCTCCACTTGGGCTGGCCGAAAACTTGTGGGCTGGTCCATGAGTTTTTGGGTCGGCCCAAATTGTAGGGAATTTTATTATTTGGTTTCTTTAAGTCCAAGAACCTCCCGGCTTCTTCAAGACTTCAAGAAACAGCCTTCTTCTTGATTAAAATGTGATGATTTGCGCCTCTCCTTCCAAGATAGTTAGAAGAGTTGCAAATTGCACATTTTCTCCATTTTGCTCCAAGGCGTGGGCTTCTACAATCAGCTGGGCATCTTGATGGCAAGCTTGAACAAGGTTATTGAGAGCTTCTCGCACCTTCTTCGCTCTGCTTCTGGTCATGGGCCCAGTGATGTCTACAAGTGGATCCCTCTGATATGGGCTTGGATCCTGAAGCATTGTCGGGCCTCGATGTAGAACTCGAACCTCCTCCTCAGCTTCTCCGGAATCACTTGTAGTTTGACTTGTTGCATGTTGTTGACTTTGGATGCCCTCATCACGCAGCTTTAGTGGAAAAATCCTTCACAAACCGTACGTAGAATCCAGCCAATCCGTGGAATGACCGAACCTGGGCGGCCGAAGTTGGTTGCGGCCAATCCCTAATGGCCTTAACCTTGGCATCATCAACTTTGACACCTTCTGCAGAGACTATAAAACCAAGAAAAACAACTTCTGAAACACAAAAAGTACATTTTTGCATCTTGGCATATAACTGATTAGCACGCAATTCAATTAAAACCAAGCGGAGATGTTCAACATGCGATTCATAATCCCCGGAATAGATCAGAATATCATCAAAATACACAACAACAAATTTCCCTATAAACTTTCTAAGCACATGATTAATTAACCTCATGAAAGTACTAGGTGCATTTGTGAGACCAAAGGGCATGACTAACCACTCATATAAACCAAATTTAGTTTTAAAAGCAGTCTTTCATTCGTCCCCCTCCCTCATGCGAATTTGATGATAGCCCTGTGTTAGATCTATTTTCGTGTAAACAGTAGAACCATGCAAATCTTCTAACATGTCATCAAGCCTAGGGATAGGGTGCCTATACTTAATTGTTATCTTATTTACAGCTCTACAATCCATACACATTCTCCAAGTACTGTCTTTTTTAGGGACTAGAATGACAGGTACAGCACAAGGACTTAGAGATTCCCTTACTTGACCATGCACCAATAGCTTTTCGATTTGCTTCTGCAGCTCCTTCGTTTCCTCCGAATTTGCTTTGTAAGTAGGCCGATTTGGTATAGGCGCGCCAGGGATGAAGTCAATCTGATGTTCAATTCCTCGAAGTGGCGGCAGACCCTGCGGCAACTCGTCTGGAAAAACATCCTTGAATTCCTGCAACAAAGAATTGACTTCTGTAGGGATATCCCGAGGGATATCGTCAGGGTTAGCACAATTATCTTTACATACTAAAACAAGTACATCATCATTGTTGTCTAACACTTGACCTATCTCCCTTAAAGTAGCGAAATAACTACCCTTAACTTTTTCCTGATCAGGCTTATCAGAGTTCGCCTTACTACCCTTTACAATTTCTTTCCCCCTGCCCTTATCCATGCGTTTTTCAGCTCCCCAAGCAGCGATTGCATCCTTGATTCGCACAGCTTCCGATCGCACTTCGTGAGGTGGCATGGTTAGGAATGTGTATATCTTGCCCTCCTGGCAGACTGAGTAAGTGTTGGCGACCCCATCATGTGTTGCCTTCAGGTCAAAGAGCCATGGTCGTCCGAGTAGAATGTGACAAGCCTCCATTGGCAGAACATCACATAAAACAGTGGATTCGAACTTACCGATAGTGTATGGTACGCTTACCTGCTTCGTGACTCTGTAGCCGTCTGAGCTGTCGAGCCATTGTAGCCGATAAGGACGTGGATGATTGATAACAGGAAGCTTCAACTTGTCAACCATATACTCACTAGCAACGTTAGTGCAACTTCCTCCATCAATTATCAGAACACACAACTTTCCATTTACCTTAGTCTTGGTGTGGAAAATGTTTGTCCGTTGAGTTGTGTCTGGGATAGCAGCTGTAGTCAGAGTGCGAGTAACCAAGTTCTGATTCGGATCCTCCTCTATGAACTCGAATTGCTCCACTAGTGCAGACGGAGTGCTGTCAGTTAACTCCTGTGACGGGTCAACGGTTTGTTCTTCTTCATCATCCTCTTAAATGTACTCACCATCTTGGCCCAATAATACCTTCCGGATGTTGGGACAGTCACGCATGTAGTGGTCACGGCCTGAGCATTTGTGGCAAGTAACGTTGCTGATGGACTGTCTGGGATTTGATGGTGTTTTGGCCTGTGATGAAGAAGAGGTGGCATGGGTAGGAATGTGTAGATCTTGCCCTCCTGGCAGACCGAGTAAGTGTTGGCGACCCCATCATGTGTTGCCTTCAGGTCAAAGAGCCATGGTCGTCCGAGTAGAATGTGACAAGCCTCCATTGGCAGAACATCACATAAAACCATGGATTCAAACTTACCGATAGCATATGGTACGCTTACCTGCTTTGTGACTCTATAGCCGTCTGAGCTGTCGAGCAATTGAAGCCGATAAGGACGTGGATGATTGATGACAGGGAGGCGCAACTTATCAACCATATACTCACTAGCAACGTTAGTACAACTCTCTCCATCAATAATCAGAACACACAACTTCCCATTTACCTTGGTTCGAGCATGGAAGATGTTTGTCCGCTGGGACGTGTCCGGGACAGCAACTGTAGTCAGAGTGCGAGTAACCAAGTTCTGAGATGGATCTTCTTCAAGGAACTCGAATTGCTCCACTTGTTCAGACGGAGTGCTGTCAGTCAACTCCTGTGTAGGGTCAACGTGTGGTTCCTCTTCATCGTCCTCTGAAATGTACTCACCATCTTGGCCCAATAATACCTTCCGGATGTTGGGACAGTCACGCATGTAGTGGCCACGGCCTAAAAGTGTTCATGCAACAGTTCAAGTGTTTTATGCACACCAAAATGACCCATAAGCCCCCCACTATGAGCTTCACGAACTAGTAATTCCCTAGTGGAACTACGAGGGATGCATAACCTATTTTCCCTAAACAGAAAACCATCCTGTCTAAAGTACTTTTGGAATGCACCAGATTCACATGCTTTATATAAATCAGCAAAATCAACATCAGAAGGATACAAAACCTTGAGATATGCGAATCCTAACAAAGTATGATCTAAAATTGTCAGAATTTCATACCTGCGAGATAGAGCGTCAGCAACTAAATTATCCTTACCTTTCTTATACTTAATAATATAAGGAAAAGATTCAATAAAGTTAACCCAATTAGCATGACGTCTATTCAACTTATTCTGTCCTTTCAAATGCTTAAGAGACTCATGATCACTATGAACAACAAATTCTTTAGCCATCAAATAATGTGACCAAGTCTCAAATGCACGGACAACTGCATAGAGCTCCTTATCATAAGTAGGATAATTCAAAGCAGCTCCTTTAAGCTTCTCACTGAAAAAGGCGATTGGCTTTCTTTCCTGCATTAAAACTGCACCAATTCCAACACCTGATCCATCACACATTAGTTCAAACACTTTATCAAAATCAGGTAATGCTAAAACAGGTGCATGAGTGAGATCATGCTTTAAAATAGTAAAGGCGTTTTCCTGAGCCTGCCCCCACACAAATAGAACATTCTTCTTGCAAAGATCATTAAGAGGCGCGGCTTTAGTGGAAAAATCCTTCACAAACCGTCTGTAGAATCCAGCCAATCCATGGAATGACCGAACCTGTGTGGCCGAAGTTGGCTGCGGCCAATCCCTAATGGCCTTAACCTTGGCATCATCAACTTTGACACCTTCTGCTGAAACTACAAAATCGAGAAAAACAACCTCCGAAACACAAAAAGTACATTTTTGCATCTTGGCATATAATTGATTAGCACGCAATTCAATCAAAACCAAACGAAGATGTTCAACATGCGATTTGAAGTCCTTAGAATAGATCAGAATATCGTCAAAATACACAACAACAAATTTACCTATAAACTTTCTAAGCACATGATTCATTAATCTCATGAAAGTACTAGGTGCATTTGTGAGACCAAAGGGCATGACTAACCACTCATACAAACCAAACTTAGTCTTAAAAGCAGTTTTCCATTCATCCCCCTCCCGCATGCGAATTTGATGATAGCCCTGTATGAGATCTATTTTCGTGTAAATAGTAGAACCATGCAAATCCTCTAACATGTCATCAAGCCTAGGGATAGGGTGCCTATACTTGATTGTTATCTTATTGACAGCTCTACAATCAACACACATTCGCCATGTACTGTCTTTCTTAGGGACTAGAATAACAGGTACATCACAAGGACTTAGAGATTCCCTTACCTGACCATTCGCGAGCAGCTTGTTTATTTGTCATTGCAACTCCTTTGTTTCCTCTGGATTTGCTTTGTAGGCAGGTCTGTTTGGAATTGGTGCTCCAGGGATGAAGTCAATCTGATGTTCAATTCCTCGAAGTGGCGGCAGACCCTGCGGCAACTCGTCTGGAAAAACATCAGCGAATTCCTGCAACAGAGAAGAGACTTCTATAGGGTATCCCGAGGGATATCGTCAGGGTTAGTACAACTATCCTTACACACTAAAACCAACATCATCATTGTTGGCTAACACTTGACCTATCTCTCCCTTAGTAGCAAAACAACTATTTCTAACTTTGTCCTGATCAGGCTTATCAGAGTTCGCCTTACTACCCTATACAAGCTCTTTCCCCTTACCCTCCTCGTGACGCTTCTCAGCTCCCCAAATTGCGATTGCATCTTTGATTCGAACAGCATCGGATCGCACTTCGTGAGGTGGCATAGGTAGGAACGTGTGGATCTTGCCCTCCTGGTAGACCGAGTAAGTGTTGGCGACCCCATCATGTGTTCCCTTCAGGTCAAAGAGCCATGGTCGTCCGAGTAGAATGTGACAAGCCTCCATTGGCAAAACATCACATAAAAGAGTGGATTCGAACTTACCGATAGCGTATGGTACGCTTACCTGCTTAGTGACTCTGCAGCCGTCTGAGCTGTCGAGCCATTGTAGCCGATAAGGACGTGGATGATTGATAACAGGAAGCTTCAGCTTGTCAACCATGTACTCACTAGCAACGTTTGTGCAGCTCCCTCCATCAATAATCAGAACACACAACTTTCCATTTACCTTAGTTCTGGCGTGGAAAATGTTTGTCCGTTGAGTCGTGTCGGGGACAGCAGCTGTAGTCAGAGTGCGAGTAACCAAGTTCTGATTCGGATCCTCCTCTATGAACTCGAATTGCTCCACTGGTGCAGACGGAGTGCTGTCAGTTAACTCCTGTGAAGGGTCAACATTTGGTTCTTCTTCATCTTCCTCTGAAATGTACTCACCATCTTGGCCCAATAATATCTTCCGGATATTGGGACAGTCACGCATGTAGTGGCCACGGCCTGAGCACTTGTGGCAAGTTACGTTGCTGATGGACTGCCTGGGATTTGATGGCGTTTTGGCCTGTGATGAAGAAGGGGTGGCGGCAACAGGAACTATAGCTTTTCTCTCTGACATGATCGGCCTCCTTGCCGGTGGAGAGTAGGCCGGATTCTTGCGCCAAGCTGGTGGGGCGCTGGTAGGTGTCCGAATTGGTGGAACGGACTTCAGATACTCCTCCATGACCCGAGCTTTGTGTAGCATGTCGGTCAGAGTTGTGGCATTCTGCAATTCAACAGCTGAAGCTATACCCTATTCAAACCATTAAGAAAACGAGCCATTGATGCGGGCTCATCTTCCTGTACATTAGCCCTAATTTTTGCCATCTCTAACTTTCTATAATATTCATCTACAGATATAGAACCTTGTACAAGAGTATGTAACGCTCTATACAATTCTCTAAAATAGTAGTCAGGCACAAAAGTTCTACGCATAGATGTAGTCAAATCAAACCATGAGAGAGGCGGAGCACGTGCCCGCATGGGATGCGTGTTTCTGCGTTGATCCATCTGTTGATTCCACCAGATTAGGGCATAGTCTGTGAAATAGACCACCGCAAGCTGGACCTTCTTGTGCTCTGGGATTGCATGAAGTTCAAAAATGCGCTCCATCTTCATCTCCCAGTCTAGATAGTCCTCTGGATTCGTGCCTCCGGCAAAGGGTGGAACGGTTGTCTTGCACTGACTGAGGCCTGCGAAAGGTTGGTCAGTGGCGTTGGCGCCAGGTGCGGCCACATCGTCGTCTGAGTCTGTGCGCCTCTGTTCCCGTTCAGTCCTGAGTTCGGTGACTTCTTCTGTGAGTGTAGCAAATCGCGCAGAGAGTTGCGTAATTGCAGCCAGGATTTGCTCGTTCCCCAAAGGGGTAGGAGCACCTCCACCTGACATTGGTACAAAGAAGCGAAAACCTGTCTGCTAAGAACAAGGAAAAGTGAGAAAACCTTACCCCCTTGTTCCCCCAAGTGTATCCCACCTAACAGCTACACACAACCTGATGTGGAAGGTTGTACACATGCGGATAATGTTGCGAAGGACCTTGTGATTAAGCGGCGAGCTCTTAGAATTCTCTAACTTACTTTCGGCTAAGAGAAACAAAGAGAAGCTAACCTAGCTAATTTGTTTATAGTCGAACCAAGTGTAAGAAAGAGATTTGAAACATACGAATAATTAGGTAGAGCAAGAACCTAATTAGCTAAGTTTCATGCAATTATGTAAACTACAACATGCAAATACATAAAGCAGTAAAAGGAGGGTACTCAAACACTAAGTTTTATGATCTGAATACTCTGAATATTATTATGCACGGCTGCCCTATTTATAGGGAAGGAACAGCCGAAAACAAGAAAGAAAATAATAAGGAAAAGAATTAGAATTGGAAATTAACCAAGAGGTTAATTTCCTTTACCAAACCCGAAAAGAAGTAGGAATGGTAAGAAAAAGGAAGAAAAGAATTCGGTCACCCTAATTCTTTTAGGTAGCCAAAAATACAATCTTAAAATAAGAAGGAAAAGAATAAAATTCCTACTCCAAAAAGCAGAACAAGAAAAACCCTTTTTGGAAACTAACTAAAAGAATAAAAGAAACAACTTAATTAATTAAAAGAAATTCCCTAATTATTTTTTAAGGAGTTGGGCTGGCCGTGGGGGCTTTCTCCTTGGACTAGCCGTGCAGCTTCTCTTGTGGACTCCTTGGGCTGGCCGAAACTTGTGGGCTTTGTCTACATGAGTTTGGGTCGGCCCAAATTGTAGGGAACTTCATGAATTGTTTCTTTAAAGCCCAAGAACCTTCCGGCATCTTCAAGACTTCAAGAAACAGCCTTCTTCTTTATTGTGAAGTGCTGAATTGCGCCTCTTCTTCAAGGATTGTTAGAAGAGATGCAATTTGAACATTTCCTCCATTTTACTCCAAGGCGTGAGCTTCTACAATCAGTGAGCATCCTGATGGCAAGCTTGAACAAGGTTGTTGAGTGCATCTAGAACCTTCTTCGCTCTGCTTCTGGTCATGGGCCCAGTGATGTCTACAAGTGGATCCCTCTGATATGGGCTTGGATCCTGAAGCATTGTCGGGCCTCGATGTAGAACTCGAACCTCCTCCTCAGCTTCTCCGGAACCACTTGGATCTTGACTTTTACTTGTTGCTTGACTTTGGATGCCCTCATCAGAGACTCATGATCACTATGAACAACAAATTCTTTAGACATCAAATAATGCGACCAAGTCTCAAAGGCACGGACAACAACATAGAGCTCCTTATCATATGTAGGATAATTCAAAGCAGCTCCTTTAAGCTTCTCACTGAAAAAGGCGATAGGCTTTCTTTCCTGCATTAAAACTGCGCCAATTCCAACACCTGATGCATCACACATTAGCTCAAACACTTTATCAAAATCAGGTAATGCTAAAACAGGTGAATGAGTGAGACCATGCTTAAGTACAGTAAAGGCGTTTTCCTGAGCCTGCCTCCACACAAATGGAACATTCTTTTTACACAATTCATTAAGAGGCGCGGCTTTAGTGGAAAAATCCTTCACAAACAGTCTGTAGAATCCAGCCAATCCATGGAATGACAGAACCTGTGCGGCCGAAGTTGGCTGCGGGCAATCCCTAATGGCCTTCACCTTGGCATCATCAACTTTGACGCCTTCTGCAGAGACTACAAACCCGAGAAAAACAACCTCCGAAACACAAAAAGTACACTTTTGCATCTTGGCATATAATTGATTAGCACGCAATTCAATTAAAACCAAAAGAAGATGTTCAACATGCGATTTATAATCTCTAGAATAGATCAGAATATCATTAAAATACACAACAACAAATTTACTTATAAACTTTCTAAGCACATGATTCATTAACCTCATGAAAGTACTAGGTGCATTTGTGAGTCCAAAGGGCTTGACTAACCAGTCATATAAACCAAATTTAGTTTTAAAAGCAGTTTTCCATTCATCCCCCACACGGCTCCTTAAAATTAATTAGGGATTTTCTTTTAATTAATTAAGTTGTTCTTTTAAGTTAGTTTCCAAAAAGGGTTCTTTCTTGTTCTCTTTTTGGCGACCCCATCATGTGTTGCCTTCAGGTCAAAGAGCCATGGTCGTCCGAGTAGAATGTGACAAGCCTCCATTGGCAGAACATCACATAAAACAGTGGATTCGAACTTACCGATAGCGTATGGTACGCTTACCTGCTTCGTGACTCTGTAGCCGTCTGAGCTGTCGAGCCATTGTAGCCGATAAGGACGTGGATGATTGATAACAGGAAGCTTCAACTTGTCAACCATATACTCACTAGCAACGTTAGTGCAACTTCCTCCATCAATTATCAGAACACACAAATTTCCATTTACCTTAGTCCTGGTGTGGAAAATGTTTATCCGTTGAGTTGTGTCTGGGATAACAGCTGTAGTCAGAGTGCGAGTAACCAAGTTCTGATTCGGATCCTCCTCTATGAACTCGAATTGCTCAACTAGTGCAGACGGAGTGCTGTCAGTTAACTCCTGTGACGGGTCAACGGTTTGTTCTTCTTCATCATCCTCTTAAATGTACTCACCATCTTGGCCCAATAATACCTTCCGGATGTTGGGACAGTCACGCATGTAGTGGCCACGGCCTGAGCATTTGTGGCAAGTAACGTTGCTGATGGACTGTCTGGGATTTGATGGTGTTTTGGCCTGTGATGAAGAAGGGGTGGAGGCAACAAGAACTATTGCTTTTCTCTCTGACTGGATCGGCCTTCTTGCTGGTGAAGTGTAGGCCGGATTCTTGCGCCATGCTGGTGGGGCGCTGGTAGGTGTCTGGATTGGTGGAACGGACTTCAGATACTCCTCCATGACCTGAGCTTTGTGCAGCATGTTTGTCAGAGTTGTAGCATTCTGCAATTCAACAGCTAAAGCAATACCCCTGTTCAAACCATTAAGAAAACGAGCCATAGATGCGGGCTCATATTCCTGTACATTAGCCCTAGTTTTTGCCATCTCTAACTTTTTAAAATATTTATCTACAGACATAGAACTTTGTACAAGAGTATGTAATTTCCTATACAATTCTCTAAAATAGTAATCAGGCACAAAGGTTTTACTCATAGATGTAGTCAAATCAAACCACGAGAGAGGCGGAGCACGGGCCCGCATGGGACGCGTGTTTCTGCGTTGATCCATCTGTTGATTCCACCAGATTAGGGCATAGTCTGTGAAATGGACCACTGCAAGTTGGACTTTCTTGTGTTCCGCGATCGCATGAAGTTCAAAAATGCGCTCCATCTTCATCTCCCAGTCTAGATAGTCCTCTGGATTCGTGCCTCCGGCAAAGAGTGGAACGGTCGTCTTGCACTGACTGAGGCCTGCGAAAGGTTGGTCAACGACGTTGGTGCCAGGTGCGGCCACATCGTCGTCTGAGTCTGTGCGCCTCTGTTCCCGTTCAGTTCTGAGTTCGGCAACTTCCTCCGTGAGTGTAGCAAATCGCGCAGAGAGTTGCGCAATTGCAGCCATGATTTGCTCGTTCCCCAAAGGGTTAGGAGCACCTCCTGACATTGGATAAAGAAAGTGAAAACATGTCTGCTAAGAATAAGGAAAAGTGAGAAATAACCTCACCCCCTTATTCCCCCAAGTGTTTCCCACCTAACAGCTACACACAAAACCCCGTGTTTCGCTCTAGGGTGGCGCCCTGTATAAGATGAACACTCAATTCTTTTACCACTCTACCTCCCGGTATTGATAAATGTATTAGGCAAGCAGCAATTCACACAAAAGCAATGACAATTAAGAAAATAAGCAAATTTTCGCAAAAACCACACTTGGTTCTATTTTGAAAAATCTTTTCGCAAAGCGAAATTTTGTAATATAGTTCAGATATGAAGTACACAACAGGAAATTTTGGGGTTAAGCCCTCAAATATCAGAAAAGATGAGTGTGTACGATGACAAAATCCAAACTATAATTAAAGAGCAAACGTTCAGGTCGCACGAAAAGATAACTAGGCAATTGAAGGCAGGGCAATTCAAAATTGAATAGAAGCAAAGAAAAATAAGCAGAGTTGAAACGACTTCAGGAAAGTCCTAAAACTACCCAAAGAAGAGATCATCCACCCAATAGGTAATCAAGAAACCAATCCCCACAAATTATCAATGCTCCCAATATGCAAAACAGTACCCAACTTGCGATTTCTAACCCCTTAATTAACCAAAAACAGTACCAACTTTCAGCACATGCGATTTCAATGAAACGAAAACCCTAGGGCTAGTGAATTCAACTTTGATTCACTAACCTAATCCCAGGGATAATCTTAGCAGCACAAGGATACAAAAACAAGAATTCACTATATTTTCAAGAATTCAAAATAAGGTATCCCAAAGTAGAGCTTGCAATTTTACAATGCGCAAACAAGTGAGCTGCTTAACATCAACCGCAAAAACTCACTATTTCTCAACAAAACAGCACAAGAGGGGTAGAATTAATTCGCAAAACCCAGCAATTACAACTGAACCCGAAAACCCTTAGAATGAGTAGAAACCGAACCCTAGCTTGTAAAACCCGAAAACTGAAAAACCAAAACAGAAAACCGAACCCAAAAATTCGAAACCCAAGGTTTAGGGTTTAGGGTTTAGGGTTAGGGGTTAGGGTTTAGGGTTTAGGGTTTAGGGTTTAGGGTTTAGGGTTTAGGGTTTAGGGTTTAGGGTTAGGGTTTAGGGTTTAGGGTTAGGGTATGCAATTTGAAAACCAAAACCCTTGGGAAAAACCACAACCCGAGTAGCACAACCCTAGCAAAACTGAAAAACCGAACCCTTTGTTTAAAACCCGATTGAAATTCTAAAAACCCGTTTTGAAGAATCTGAAATTAACGCAAGGGCAGTCCGGGTATTTAAGAAAATTTTCGGTTTGAAAGATGAAGAAACAGCAGCAAAACCGAAAATTGAAAGCTTGAAAGAAAAAAAATTTCCCCAAGAAGATGAGTTCTAATCAAAAATTTCAAGAGAAGGAAAAGAAAACACCGGGAAAAGATTCGGTCGGTTGACCTCCTCCAGCCACGAAACCACTCCTTAGCTCTGATACCAATTGATGTGGACGGTTGTACACATGCGGATAATGTTGCCAAGGACCTTGTGATTAAGCGGCGAGCTCTTAGAATTCTCTAACTTACTTACGGCTAAGAGAAACAAAGAGAAGCTAACCTAGCTAATTTGTTTATAGTCGAACCAAGTGTAAGAAAGAGATTTGAAACATGCGAATAATTAGGTAGAGCAAGAACCTAATTAGCTAAGTTTCATACAATTATGTAAACTACAACATGCAAATACATAAAGCAGTAAAAGGAGGGTACTCAAACACTAAGTTTTATGATCTGAATACTCTGAATATTATTATGCACGGCTGCCCTATTTATAGGGAAGGAACAGCCGAAAACAAGAAAGAAAATAATAAGGAAAAGAATTAGAATTGGAAATTAACCAAGAGGTTAATTTCCTTTACCAAACCCGAAAAGAAGTAGGAATGGTAAGAAAAAGGAAGAAAAGAATTCGGTCACCCTAATTCTTTTAGGTAGCCGAAAATACAATCTTAAAATAAGAAGGAAAAGAATAAAATTCCTACTCCAAAAAGGAGAACAAGAAAGAACCCTTTTTGGAAACTAACTAAAAGAATAATAGAAACAACTTAATTAATTAAAAGAAATTCCCTAATTATTTTTTAAGGAGTTGGGCTGGCTGTGGGGGCTTTCTCCTTGGACTAGCCGTGCGGCTTCTCTTGTGGACTCCTTGGGCTGGCCGAAACTTGTGGGCTTTGTCTCCATGAGTTTGGGTCGGCCCAAATTGTAGGGAACTTGAATTGTTTCTTTAAAGCCCAATAACCTTCTGGGATCTTCAAAACTTCAAGAAACAGCCTTCTTCTTTATTGTGAAGTGCTGAATTGCGCCTCTTCTTCAAGGATTGTTAGAAGAGTTGCAATTTGAACATTTCCTCCATTTTGCTCCAAGGCGTGAGCTTCTACAATCAGCTGAGCATCCTGATGGCAAGCTTGAACAAGGTTGTTGAGTGCATCTCGAACCTTCTTCGCTCTGCTTCTGGTCATGGGCCCAGTGATATCTACATGTGGATCCCTCTGATATGGGCTTGGATCCTGAAGCATTGTCGGGCCTCGATGTAGAACTCGAACCTCCTCCTCAGCTTCTCCGGAACCACTTTGACTTGTTGCTTGACTTTGGATGCCCTCATCACAACCCTGTGTTTCACTCTAGGGTGGCGCCCTTTATAGTATGATCACACAAGCCTTTTTCCACTCTACCTCCCGGTATTGATAAATGTATTAGGCAAGCAGCAATTCACACAAAAGCAATGACACTTAAGAAAGAAGCAAATTTTCGCAAAAATAGACACTTGGTTCTATTTTGAAAAATCTTTTTGCAAAACGATAGTTTATAATATAGTTCAGATATGAAGTACACAACAGGAAATTTCGGGGTAAAGCCCTCAAATTTCAGAAAAGATGAGTGTGCACGATGACAAAATCCAAACTATAATTATAGAGCAAATGTCCAGGTAGCCCGAAAAGATAACTAGGCAATTGAAAGCAGGGCAATTCAAAATTGAATAGAAGCAAAGAAAAATAAGCAGAGTTGAAACGAATTCAGGAAAGTCCTAAAACTACCCAAAGAAGAGATCACCCACCCAATAGGTAATCAAGAAACCAATCCCCACAAATTATCAATGCTTCCAATATGCAAAACAGTACCTGATGCGGGCATCCAGAGTCAACACGCAACAAGTCAAACTACAAGTGATTCCGGAGAAGCTGAGGAGGAGGTTCGAGTTCTACATCGAGGCCCGACAATGCTTCAGGATCCAAGCCCATATCAGAGGGATCCACTTGTAGACATAACTGGGCCAATGACCAGAAGCAGAGCGAAGAAGGTGCGAGAAGCTCTCAACAACCTTGTTCAAGCTTGCCATCAAGATGCTCAGTTAATTGTAGAAGCCCACGCCTTGGAGAAGAAAGGAGGAAATGTGCAAATTGCGAATCTTCTACACATCTTTGAAGAGGAGGCGCAATTCACAAAGTCCAAATAAAGAAGAAGGCTATTTCTTGAAGTCTTGAAGATGCCGGAAGGTTCTTGGGCTTTAAAGAAACAATTCATGAAAATTCCCTACAATTTGGGCCGACCCAAACGCATGGAGAACCAGCCCACACGTTCGGCCAGCCCAAAGAGTCCATAAAGAAGCCGCACGGCAGCCACCAAGCAAGCCCTAACGGCTAGTTACTAATTAGGGAATTTCTTGTAACTTAATTAAATTGTTTCTTTTATTTTTAAGTTAGTTTCCAAAAAGGGTTTCCTTATTCTTTTTGGAGTAGGAATTTTATTCTTTTCCTTATTTTTAGTTGATAATTTCGGCTGCCACTTGCTTATGGTAAATCCAAAATTACCTTTTCTTTTCTTACCATTCTACTACTTCTTTCAGGAGTTGGTATTGTAAAGGAAATTAACCTCTTGGTTAATTTCCAATTCTACTTCTTTTCTTTTTCTAATTCTTGTATTATTTTCGGCTGCCCTACATCTATATAAAGGGACCGAAATCATCAATAATACTTAGAGTATTTCAGATCATAAACTTAGTGTTTGAAGTACCTCATTTTATTGCTTTATGTATTTGCATGTCGTAATTTACATACTTGCATGAAACTTAGCTAATTAGGTTCTTGCTCTGCCTAGTTATTCGCATGTTTCACACTTCTTTCTTGCACTTGGTTCGAATTTATAAACAAGTTGGTCAGGATAGTTTTTCCTTTGTTTTATCAAATTCGAACATGAGTTAAAGGTTTTGAAGAGCTTGTCACTTAATCACAAGGTCCTTGGCAACATTATCCGCATGTGTACAACCGTCCACATCAATTGGTATCAGAGCTAAGGAGTGGTTTCGTGACCGGAGGAGATCAATCGATCAAATCCTTTCCAGGTGTTTTCTTTTCCTTGTTAGTCTTGATTATTCTTGAAATTCTTGGAATTGAACTCATCTTCTTGGGGGAAAATTTTTTTCTTCAAGCTTTTGAATTTTTGGATTTTGGTACTGTTTTTCCATCTTTAAAGGCCGAAAATTCTTTTCATTAAATCGTAACCCTTGCTGAAATTTCATAAACCGAAAATCGGGCCTTAAATTTTTGGCTAGGGTTTCGGTTTTTCAGTTGAAAATTGCTGGGCTTTTGCGACTTATTTCTACCCCTCTTGTGCTGATTTTTGTTGAAAATTGTGAGTTTTTGCGGTTGATGTTAAGCAGCTCACTTTGTTTGCGCACTAGAAAATTACATGCTCTAGTTTGGGATACCTTGTGTTGAATTCTTGAAAATATAGTGAATTCTTGATTTTGTATCCTTGTGCTGCTAAGATTATCCCTGGGATTAGGTTAGTGAATCAAAAGTTGAATTTGCTAGCCCTAGGGTTCTCGTTTTCTTGAAATCGCATGTGCTGAAATTTAGTACTGTTTTCGGACAATTAAGGGGTTAGAAAATCGCAATTTTAAGTGCTGTTTTGCTTGAAGGAAATTAAAGAATTTGTGGGGATTGGTTTCTTGATTACCTATTGGGTGGGTGATCTCTTCTTTGGGTAGTTTTAGGACTTTCCTGAAATCGTTTCAACTCTGCTAATTTTCTTTGCTTCTATTCACTTTTGAATTGCCCTGCTTTCAATTACCTTGTTTATCTTTTCGTGCGACCTGAACGTTAGATCTTTAATTATAGTTTGGATTTCGTCATCGTGCACACTCATCTTTTCTGAAATTTGAGGGCTTAACCCCAAAATTTCCTGTTGTGTACTTCATATCTGAACTATATTACAAAATATCGTTTTGCGAAAAGATTTTTCAAAACAGAACCAAGTGTGGTTTTTGCAAAAATTTTGCTTCTTTCTTAAGTGTCATTGCTTTTGTGTGAATTGATGCTTGCCTAATACATTTATCAATACCGGGAGGTAGAGTGGTAAAAGGCTTGAGTGTTCATATTATACAGGGCGCCACCCTAGAGCGAAACACGGGGTTGTGTGTAGCTGTTAGGTGGGAAACACTTGGGGGAATAAGGGGGTAAGGTTATTTCTCACTTTTCCTTATTCTTAGCAGACAGGTTTTCGCTTTCTTATCCAATGTCAGGTGGAGGTGCTCCTAACCCTTTGGGAAACGAGCAAATCCTGGCTGCGATTGCGCAACTCTCTGCGCGATTCGCTACTCTCACGAAGGAAGTCGCCACCTCAGGACTGAACGGGAACAGAGGCGCACAGACTCAGACGACGATGTTGCCGCCCCAGACACCAATGCCGCAGACCAGCCATTCGCAGGCCTCAGTCAGTGCAAGACCACCGTTCCGCCCTTTGCCGAAGGCACGAATCCAGAGGACTATCTCGACTGGGAGATGAAGATGGAGCGCATTTTTGAACTTCATGCGATCCCGGAACACAAGAAAGTCCAACTTGCAGTGGTCCATTTCACCGACTATGCCCTAATCTGGTGGAATCAACAGCAGGACCAGCGCAGGAATACGCGCCCAATGCGTGCCCGCGCACCGCCTCTCTCTTGGTTTGATTTGACTACTTCTATGCGTAGGACTTTTGTACCGGATTACTATTTTAGAGAATTGTATTGGAAATTACATACTCTTGTACAAGGTTCTATGTCTGTAGATGACTACTATAGAAAACTAGAGATGGCAAAAATTAGGGCTAATGTACAAGAAGATGAGCCCGCATCTATGGCTCGTTTTCTTAGTGGTTTAAACAGGGGTATTGCTTTAGCTATGGAATTGCAGAATGCTACAACGCTGACAGACATGCTGCACAAAGCTCGGGTTATGGAGGAGTATCTAAAGACCGTTCCACCAGTCCGGACACCTACCAGCGCCCCACCAGCCTGGCGCAAGAATCCGACCTACTCGCCGCCAGCAAGGAGGCCGACCATGTCTGAACGCAAGGCCATAGTCCCTGTTGCCGCCGCCACCTCTTCTTCATCACAGCAGAAGATGCCATCAACTCCCAGACAGTCCATCAGCAACGTAACTTGCCACAAGTGCTCAGGCCGTGGCCATTACATGCCTGATTGTCCCAACATCCGGAAGGTATTATTGGGCCAAGATGGTGAGTACATTTCAGAGGACGATGAAGAGGAACCACACGTTGACCCTACCCAGGAGTTGACTGACAGCACTCCGTCTGCATCAGTGGAGCAATTCGAGTTCCTTGAAGAAGATCCATCTCAGAACTTGGTTACTCGCACTCTGACTACAGCTGCTGTCCCGGACACGTCCCAGCGGACAAACATTTTCCATGCCCGAACCAAGGTAAATGGAAAGTTATGTGTTCTGATTATTGATGGAGGGAGTTGTACTAACGTTGCTAGTGAGTATATGGTTGATAAGCTGTGCCTCCCTATCATCAATCATCCACGTCCTTATCGGCTTCAATGGCTCGACAGCTCAGACGGCTATAAAGTCACAAAGCAGGTAAGCGTACCATACGCTATCGGTAAGTTTGAATCCACGGTTTTATGTGATGTTCTGCCAATGGAGGCTTGTCACATTCTACTAAGACGACCATGGCTCTTTGACCTGAAGGCAACACATGATGGGGTCGCCAAAAAGAGAACAAGAAAGAACCCTTTTTGGAAACTAACTTAAAAGAACAACTTAATTAATTAAAAGAAAATCCCTAATTAATTTTAAGGAGCCGTGTGGGCTTTCTCTTTGGGCTGGCCATGCGGCTTCATTGTGGACTCCTTGGGCTGGCCGAAACTTGTGGGCTGGTTCTCCATGAGTTTGGATCGGCCCAATGTGTAGGGAATTTCATGGATTGTTTCTTTAAAGCCCAAGAACCTTCCGTCATCTTCAAGACTTCAAGAAACAGCCTTCTTCTTTAATGGGAAGTGCTGAATTGCGCCTCTTCTTCAAGAATGGTTAGAAGAGTTGCAATTTGAACATTTCCTTCTTTCCGCTTCAAGGCGTTGGCTTCTACAATCACTTGAGCGTCTTGATGGCAAGCTTGGACAAGGTTGTTGAGTGCTTCTCTAACCTTCTTCGCTCAGCTTCTAGTCATTGGCCCAGTGATATCTACAAGTGGATCCCTCTGATATGGGCTTAGATCCTGAAGCATTGTTGGGCCTCGATGTAGAACTCGAACCTCCTCAGCTTCTCCGGAACCACTTGCTTGATTACTTATTGCGTGACTCTGGATGCCCTCGTCAACTTGCATCTTGACTTGCTTGACTTGTTGCTTTACTTTGGATGCCCTCATCAGGGAATCTTTTTCTTGTTCAGTGTACATGCAAAGTTGATAGTGTTCGATTACCGACGCTACTCCCCACAGCACTACACTGGACTTCTGAGAAATTTTTCCGCCACTTGGGGGTTTTTAAAATTTCGTAATTGGGTTGTCTGCATAGTGAAAGAATTAATAATTTGCTGGGATTGGTTTCTTTGATTACCTATTGGGTTGGTGATCTCTTCTTTGGTTAGTTTTAGGACTTTCTTAAAGTTGTTTCAACTCTGCTTCTTTTCTTGATTCTATTCAATTCTTGAATTGCCCTGCTTTCAACTGCTAGTTGTATCTTTTCAAGCGACCTGAACATTTACTCTTGAATTATAGTTTGGATTTTGTCATCGTGCACACCCATCTTTTCTGAAATTTGAGGGCTTCACCCCGAAATTTCCTTGTTGTGTACCTCTTATCTGAACTATATTACAACTATCGTTTGCGAAAAGATTTTTCAACATCAAAATAGAACCAATATCTATTTTTCAAAAATTTGTGCTTTTTCCTTAAGTATCATTGCTGTGTGTGAATTACTGTTTGCCTTATACATTTGTCAATACCGGGAGGTAGAGTGGAAAAAGGCTTGAGTGAACATACTATAAGGGCGCCACCTTAGAGTGAAACACTGGTTTGTGTGTAGCTGTTAGGTGGGATACACTTGGGGGACAAGGGGGTACGGTTACTACTGATTTTTCCTTGTTCTTAGCAGACAGATTTTCGCCTATAACCGATGTCAGAAGGAGGTGCTTCTGCCCCTTTGGGGAGTGAGCAAATACTGGCCGCAATAGTGCAACTCTCTGCGCGATTTGCTACCCTCACGGAGGAGGTTGCTAACTTGCGGGCTGAGCGGGAAGAACGACGTACGGAGTCAGAGGAGGACAACCCTACCAACGACAACAACGCCACTGCCAAGCCTTTCGAGGGTCTCAGTCAATGCAAAACGACTGGTCCACCCTTCACCGGCGGTACGAATCCGGAGGATTACCTAGACTGAGAGATGAAAATGGAGCGCATCTTCGAGCTTCATGCGATCCCAGAACACAAGAAGGTCCCACTCGCGGTGGTACATTTCACAGACTATGCCCTGGTCTGGTGGAATCAAGAGATGGACCAACGACGGAATACGCGTCCAATACAGGCCCGTGCTCCGCCTCTAACTTGGTTTGATTTGACTACTTCTATGCGTAGAACTTTTGTTCCTGATTATTATTTTAGAGAATTGTATAGGAAATTACATACTCTTGTACAAGGTTCTTTATCTGTAGACGCATATTATAGAAAGTCAGAGATGGCCAAAATTAGGGCAAATGTACAGGAAGATGAGGCTGCTTCGATGGCTCGTTTTCTTAATGGCCTAAACAGGGGTATAGCTTTAGCCGTTGAACTTCAGAATGCAACAACTCTGACGGACATGTTGCACAAAGCTCGGGTCATGGAGGAGTACCTGAAGACCGTTCCACCCACCCGGACGCCTACCAGCACCCCACCGGCTTGGAGAAAGAATCCGGTTTACTCACCACCCGTAAAGAAGCCGTTTACATCAGAAAGGAAGGCTATAATCCCCGCCACCACCCCGTCTTCATCCCAATCAAGAACGCCATCAACACCTTAGCAATCCATTAGCAATGTCACTTGCCACAAATGCTCAGGCCGTGGCCACTACATGCGCGATTGTCCTAACATCCGGAAGGTCTTATTGGGACAAGATGGTGAGTACATTTCCGAAGAGGATGAAGAAGATCAAACCGTTGACCCCTTGTCGGAGCTAACTGACAGCACTACGTCTGCACCGGTCGAGCAATTTGAGTTTATCGAAGAAGATCCTAATCAGAACTTGGTTACTCGCACCTTGACTACAGCTACTGTCCAGGATACGTCTCAACGAACAAACATCTTCCATGCCAGGACTAAGGTCAATGGGAAGTTGTGTGTTCTAATCATTGATGGAGGGAGTTGCACAAATGTGGCCAGCGAATATATGGTCGAAAAGCTGAAGCTCCCCATACTCAATCATCCACGTCCTTATCGGCTCCAATGGCTCGACAGCTCAGATGGCTACAGAGTCACCAAGCAAGTAAGCGTACCATATGCTATCGGTAAGTTCGAATCCACTGTTTTATGTGATGTTCTGCCAATGGAGGCTTGTCACATTCTGCTCGGACGCCCATGGCTCTTTGACCTAAAGGCAACACATGATGGGGTCGCCAACACTTACTCAGTCTGCCAGGCGGGCAAGATCCACACGTTCCTCCCTATGCCACCTAATGAAGTGCGTTCAGAAGCAATCCGCATGAAGGACGCCATCGCCCAATGGGAAGCTGGAAAGCGCCTGGATAACGGGTAGGGGAAAGAACTTGTAATGGGTAGTAAGGCGAACTCTGATAAGCCTAATCAGGAAGAAGTTAGAAGTAGCTTTTTAGCTACAGTGGGGGAAATAGGACATGTGTTAAGTAACAAAGGTTGTGTACTAGTTTTAGTATGTAAAGATAATTGTGCTAACCCTGAAGATATCCCTCGGGATATTCCTTTAGAAGTTGATTGTTTTGTTGCAGGAATACAACGATGTCTTTCCAGGAGAGCTGCCGCAGGGATTGCCGCCTCTGCGTGGGATTGAACATCAAATCAACTTCATACCAGGCGCATCTATTCCAAATCGACCTGCCTACAAAGCAAATTCGGAGGAGACAAAGGAGTTGCAGAAACAGATCGACAAGCTTTTGGCTAACGGTCAGGTAAGGGAATCTCTTAGTCCTTGTGCTATACCTGTAATTCTTGTCCCTAAGAAAGATGGTACATGGAGAATGTGTGTTGATTGTAGAGCTATTAATAAGATAACAATCAAGTATAGACATCCTATCCCTAGGCTTGATAACATGTTAGAGGACTTGTATGGCTCAACGATTTACACTAAAATAGATCTTACACAGGGCTATCATCAAATTCGCATGAGGGAGGGGGATGAACGGAAAACTGCTTTTAAAACTAAATTTGGTTTGTATGAGTGCTTAGTAATGCCCTTCGGCCTAACAAATGCACCTAGTACTTTTATGAGATTAATGAATCATGTGCTTAGAAAGTTAATAGGGAAATTTGTTGTGGTTTATTTTAATGATATCTTGATCTATTCCAGAGACATGAAATCGCATGTAGAACATATTCGCTTGGTATTAATTGAATTACGTGCTAATAAATTGTATGCCAATGTGAAGAAATGTACTTTCTGTGTTTTGGAAGTTGTGTTTCGCGGTTTTGTGGTCTCTAAAGCTGGTGTCAAAGTTGACGACGCCAAGGTGAAAGCCATTAGGGAGTGGCCCACACCAACCTCGGCCGCACAGGTAAGGTCTTTCCACGGTTTGGCTGGATTTTACCGACGGTTTGTGAAGGACTTTTCCACCAAAGTAGCACCTCTGAACGATCTGTGCAAGAAGAATGTTCCGTTCGTGTGGGGGCAAGCTCAGGAAAACGCCTTTACGGTTCTTAAGCATAATTTCACTCATGCACCTGTTTTAGCATTACCTGATTTTGATAAAGTCTTTGAACTAATGTGTGATGCATCAGGTATAGGAATTGGTGCAGTTTTAATGCAGGAATGCAAACCAATCGCCTATTTCAGTGAGAAGTTAAAAGGGGCTGCCTTAAATTATCCAACTTACGATAAGGAGCTCTATGAAGTGGTCCGTGCGTTCGAAACTTGGTCACATTATTTACTGGCCAAGGAATTTGTTGTTCACAGTGATCACGAGTCCCTTTAACACTTAAAGGGACAGAGTAAGTTACATAGACGTCATGCTAAATGGGTCAATTTTATTGAAACTTTTCCTTACATTATTAAATATGAGAAAGGGAAAGATAATTTGGTTGCTGACGCTCTATCTCGCAAGTATGAAATTCTGGCTGTTTTAGATCATTATTTGCTAGGATTTGCATATCTAAAAGATTTGTATGCTTCTGATAGTGATTTTGCTACTTTATATAAAGCATGTGAATCTGGGGCATTCCATAAGTACTATAGACATGATGGTTTCTTGTTTAGGGAACATATGTTATGCATCCCTCGTAGTTCTACTAGAGAATTACTAGTGCGTGAAGCTCACAATGGGGGTCTTATGGGTCATTTTGATGTACATAAAACACTTGAAGTGTTACAAGAACATTTTTATTGGCCTCATATGCGAAAAGATGTACAGCATGTTTGCACTCGTTGTATTAATTGTTTAAAAGCTAAATCTACATCTAAGCCTCATGGACTTTACACGCCTTTACCTATTCCTTCTTTACCTTGGACTGACATTTCAATGGATTTTATTCTAGGTCTTCCGAGGACGCAAAGAGGTAATGACTCCTTATCTGTCGTAGTCGATCGCTGATGAGGGCATCCAAACGCCAGCAACAAGTCTAGAAGCAAGTGTGTCCAGAGAAGCTGAGGAGGTTCGAGTTCTACATCGAGGTCCAACAATGCTTCAGGATCCAAGTCCATATCAAAGGGATCCACTTGTAGACATCACTGGGCCGATGACCAGAAGCAGAGCAAAGAAGGTTCGAGATACACTCAACAACCTTGTCCAAGCTAGCCAAAAGGACGCCCAAGTGATAGTAGAAGCAAACGCCTTGGAGCAAAAAGACGGAAATGTTCAAATTGCAACTCTTCTAACCATTCTTGAAGAAGCGGCGCAATTTCCCAATCCACAATGACGAAGAAGGCTGTTTCTTGAAGTTCTTGAAGCTGCCGGAAGGTTCTTAGACTTTAAAGAAATAATTCTTGAAGTTCCCTACATTTTTCCATAATGCGACATCAACATTGGGCCGATCCCAACTCATGGAGTCCATTCCACAAGTCGGCCAGCCCACAAGAAAAGCCCACACGGCCAACTTAATTAGTTAGGATTACAAGTTAAGTAGCTAGGGTTACAAGTTAAGGGCTAGGGTTCTTTTAAGTCGCTAGGGTTCTTTTTTTTTAGTTAGTTTCTAAAAAAGGTTCCTTCTTGATCTCCTTTTTGGAGTAGGACTTTTATTCTTTTTCCTTATTGTTTTAAGTGTAATTTTCGGCTACTCCTAAAGAAATAAGGTGACCGAAAATTTCCTTTTTGTTTTACCATTCCCCACTTCTTTCAGGGTTTGGTATTGTAAAGGAAATCAATCTCTTGATTGATTTCCAATTCTACTTCTTTTCCTTATTCTTTTTCATGACTTTTTCGGCTGTCCTTAGCCTATAAATAGGCAGCCGCCCATCAATAATATGCTGAGTATTCAGATCATAAAACTATTAGTTTTGAGTACCATCCCTTTATTGCTTTATGTATTTGCATGCTTGTAGTTTACATATTGCATGAAACTTAGCTAATTAGGTTACTTGCTCTACCTAATTAATTTGCATGTTTCAAACTCTTTTCTCACACTTGGTTCGAAATTCTCAATTAAGTTAGCTTAGGTTAGTTAATTTAGTTCTCTGAATTTTCGAGTGAGTTAGAGGTTATACGAGCTACGTCACTTAATCACAAGGTCCTTGGCAACTTAATCCGCATGTGTACAACCGTCCACATCAATCGCTTTTCTAAAATGGCTCACTTTATTCCTTGCAGGAAATCAGATGATGCCAAACATGTTGCGGATTAGTTCTTTCAAGGAATAGTTCGGCTTCATGGTATTCTGCGCATTATTTTTCTGATCGCGACGTCAAATTTCTGAGTTACTTTTGGAAGACTTTGTGGTCACGCCTCGGCACAAAACTACTGTTTTCGACTACAAGTCATCCACAGACGGATGGTCAGATGGAAGTCACCAACCGCAACGTTGGCAATCTACTTCGGGCCTTAATACAGAAGAATCTCAAACGTTGGGAAGAAATCTTACCGGTTACAGAGTTTGCCTACAACCGCACCAAGCACTCCTCAACAGGTTTCTGTCCATTAGAAGTTGCCTACGACTTCACTCCTTTGACGGTTATGGATCTTATCCCTTTGCCACTAAAGGAACAGGTTAATCTCGACGGCGCCCAGAAGGCTGAAACTGTCAAACGCCTACATGCCAAGGTTAGGGCCAACCTTGAGAAAAACTACGCCAGAGCCGCTGCCAATGCAAACCAACGGCGCAAGGCTGTGAACTTTGAACCAGGCGACTGGGTTTGGGTTCACATGCGGAAGGAACGATTCCCTGCTGCGAGGAGGATGAAACTCCATCCCAGGGGCGATGGGCCTTTTCAAATCGTGTCCAAGCTGGGGCCTAATGCTTACGAGCTTGATTTACCAGGTGAGTATGGTGTTAGTACTTCATTTAATGTTACTGACTTGTCTCCATTTACTTATTAACAGGGTGAAGATTTGAGGTTAAATCCTTTTCAATCGGGAGGGGATGATGAGGGCATCCTAAGTCCACAGACAAGTCTACAAACAAGTGAGTCCGGAGAAGCTGAGGAGGTTCGGGTTCTACACCGAGGCCCAACAATGCTTCAAGATCTAAGTCCATATCAAAGGGATCCACTTGTAGATATCATTGGGCCAATGACCAGAAGCAGAGCAAAGAAGGTTCAAGAGACACTCAACAACCTTGTACAAGCTTGCCGCCAGGATGCCCAATTGATAGTAGAAGCCAACGCCTTGGAGAACAAAGCCGGAAAGGTTAAAATTGCAACTCTCCTTACAATTCTTGAAGAAGAGGCGCAATTCCCCAATCCACAATGAAGAAAAGGCTGTTTCTTGAAGTTCTTGAAGATGCCGGAAGGTTCTTGGACTTTAAAGAAACATTTCTTGAAGTTCTTGGTTTTTATTAAAAATCTTGAATTTCATATTTTGCAAAATCTTGAAGAATCTTGAAAATCTTGATTCCAAAATGATTCCGAGAGGTTCCAGAAGATTCCGGAAGCTCTCTACACCATTCCATCATGCGCCATCAACAATTGGGCCGACCCAACTCATGGAGTCCATTCCACCTCATCAAAAGTCGGCCAGCCCAACAAAGAAGCCCACACGGCCAGACCTAGTCCATTAGGGTTGGAAATTAAGGGTTAGGGTTTGGGGGAAAATAAGGGTTTGTGCATGTTCCCTATTTTGCCCTTAGTTTGTTAGTTTCCAAAAAGGATCCCTTCTTGATCTCCTTTTTGGAGTAGGATTTTAATTCCTTTTCGTTCTTGTTTTTAGTTTGTAATTTCGGCTGCCACTAAACTTAAGGGTGACCGAAATTTCCTTTTCTTTTACCATTACCCACTTCTTTCAGGTTTTGGTATTATAAAGGAAATCAGGTATTATAAAGGAAATCAATCTCTTGATTGGTTTCCAATTCTAATTCTTTTCCTACTCTTTTTAGGTAGAATTTTCGGCTGCTCTTTGCCTTATAAATAGGCAGTCGAAACTCCATAATAAATGAAGTATTCAGATCATAAAACTATTAGTTTTGAGTACTCTCCCTTTATTGCTTTATGTATTTTGCATGATTGTAATTTATATATTGCATAAAACTTAGCTTAATTAGGTTAATTGCTCTACCTAATTAAATTCGCATGTTTCAACTCTTTCTTACTTGGTTCGAATTCTTAAGTAAATTAGCTTAGGTTAGTTTATTTTTGTTCTTTGAAATTCGGGTAAGTTAGAGCCTATACGAGCTACGCCACTTAATCAAACTTTCCGGGCAACTTCATCCGCATGTGTACAGCCGTCCACATCATCTGCCGAATCCAAGGGTAAGGATTCTAGGGTTTAAGAGCAGTGTCTTGCATTCAGACTTTCCTTGGCACATTCCGCGTAGAGTTCTTGGTTTTCAAAGGCGTTGGGAATCAGGGGTTCGTATCAATTGGTATCAGAGCGCCAAGGCTGTTTGCTCGACCGGAGGAGACTGAAGTAACTGATGAGGACATCCAGGGCTAAAACAACACACATTATGAGTCAGAATCAACGAAGCCAACCTGAAGGCAAAGCCCTTGAAAAGAATGCCGGGAAGAGTGTGAGAGTCATTCTATTCAAAAGGATCTTTGAAGACAATGCATCTCCAAACTCTCCACAATAAATAAAAGGGTTGTTTCTTGAAGTTCTTGAAGACGCCGTAAGGTTCTTGGACTTTAAAGAGACATTTCTTGAAGTTCTTAATTTTCTTGAAAATCTTGAAATTCATATTTTGCAGAATCTTGAAGAATCTTTAAAATCTTGATTTCGAAATGATTCCGGGAGATTCCAGAAGATTCCGGAAGCTCCCTACACCATTCCATCATGCGCCATCAACAATTGGGCCGACCCAACTCATGGAGTCCATTCCACCTCATCAAAAGTCGGCCAGCCCAACAAAGAAGCCCACACGGCTAGACCTAGTCCATTAGGGTTGGAAATTAAGGGTTAGGGCTTGGGGGAAAATAAGGGTTTGTGCATGTTCCCTATTTTGCCCTTAGTTTATTAGTTTCCAAAAAGGATCCCTTCTTGATCTCCTTTTTGGAGTAGGATTTTTATTCCTTTTCCTTCTTGTTTTTAACTTGTAATTTTCGGCTGCCACTAAGCTTAAAGGTGACCGAATTTTCCTTTTCTTTTACCATTACCCACTTCTTTCAGGTTTTGGTATTGTAAAGGAAATCAATCTCTTGATTGGTTTCCAATTCTAATTCTTTTCCTACTTCTTTTAGGTAGAATTTTCGGCTGCTCTTTGCCTTATAAATAGGCAGCCGAAACTCCATAATAAATGAAGTATTCAGATCATAAAACTATTAGTTTTGAGTACTCTCCCTTTATTGCTTTATGTATTTTGCATGATTGTAATTTATATATTGCATGAAACTTAGCTTAATTAGGTTAATTGCTCTACCTAATTAAATTTGCATGTTTCAACTCTTTCTTACTTGGTTCGAATTCTTAAGTAAATTAGCTTAGGTTAGTTTATTTTTGTTCTTTGAAATTCGGGTAAGTTAGAGCCTATACGAGCTACGCCACTTAATCGCACTTTCCTTGGCAACTTCATCCGCATGTGTACAACCGTCCACATCAGTAACTCAGTTGAATCATCAGGTGTTTTCTCTTCCTTTATTCTACTTTAATTAATGAATTTGTGGAAAAGAACGCTCCTTTTTGATAAAAGTTTTTCTATTTTTTTTAAATAAACTTTCAATTTTGATCATATTGCTTTGCTAGTAAAATCGAAATTGTGGATTGAAAAGGAAGAAGAATTTGCGAAAAGAAAGGGTTAAAATCGATTTTTTTTTTTTCATAATTTGGGAAAATCGGTTTTAGGGTTTTAAAGCTAGGGCTCTTTTGCTCACTTTTGGTACTGTTTTTGCAATTACCTTTGTGGATCCAATTAGTGCTGTTTTCGGTTGCAATTAAAGGATAACTGACACTTTTTGTTGCTGAAATTGCTCTTTATTGGACTGTTTTACTCACCTCTCCCTAATTGCAATTTTATTGAATTCGGTGAACTTTGGCGGTTGAAGTTAAGCCACTCACCTTGTTTTGCAATTTGTGTTATATCTGCACGCCTACCTTGTTTTGAATTCTTGAAAATATCGAATTCCTGAAACTGTATCGTCGTGCTGTCTAAAGTTCTAAATCGCATATTTGGATTGGGAGGTGATAAAATTGCAATTTTTGTATCTTTATGGCAATTGGTTGGAATTTTATTTCGAACACTTGAATAATTGGTTGGAATTGGTTTCTTGATTACCCGTTGGGTAGGGTGATCACTTCTTGGGTTAGTTAGGTCTTTCCTGATTTGTTTCAAACCAGCTAATTATTCTTGCTTCGTCAATTGACTTGCCCTGCTTCTTTAGCTTGCTATCTTTTTGTGCTACCTGAACATTTACTCTGAATTATAGCTTGGATTTTGTCTTTGTGCACTGCCATTATCTCTGAACTTTGAGGGCTTCTCCCCGAAAGTTCCTTTTGGTGTACTTCTTATTTAAGCTATATTATCAAAATTTCTTTTTCGAAAAGTGTTTTTTCCAGCAGAAAATTGAACCAAGTTCTTTTTTCCGAAAGATTTTTGACTACTTTCCTATATAGTTTGTTCTTTGTGTGATTGATTGCTTGCTTATTATCTTTGCCCAGGATTTTGTGAAATTAATTGAGTGTACAGGACTGAGGTAAAAGGCTGAGTGATCCAGCACATAAGGGTTGCCATCCCTAAGAGCGATACACAGGGTTGTGTTTAGTTTTTAGGAGGGCTATTCTAGGGGGACAAGGGAGTAAGGTTACTCTGCTCACTTTTAATTGTTCTTAGCAGGAATCTTTCTTGGTTACTAGGTATGTTAGGAGGATAAGTGCCCCCAGTTACGAATGCGCAACTCCTGGCTGCCATTACTTTGATAATCAGGCTACCTTGAGCAAATTGATCCCACCAGAGAGATTTGGTGCCTTGGTTGCACGTGATTCTTTACTAGGGTTACTGATGAGGGCATCCAAAGTCAAGCCACAAGTCAAAGTCAAGATGCAAGTGGTTCCGGAGAAGCTGAGGAGGAGGTTCGAGTTCTACATCGAGGCCCGGCAATGCTTCAGGATCCAAGCCCATATCAGAGGGATCCACTTGTAGACATCACTGGGCCAATGACTAGAAGCCGAGCGAAGAAGGTTAGAGAAGCACTCAACAACCTTGCCCAAGCTTGCCATCAAGACGCCCAAGTGATTGTAGAAGCCAACGCCTTGGAGCAGCAAGGAGGAAAGGTTCAAATTGCAACTCTTCTAACCATTCTTGAAGAAGAGGCGCAATTCTTCACTTCCCATTAAAGAAGAAGGCTGTTTCTTGAAGTCTTGAAGATGCCGGAAGGTTCTTGGGCTTTAAAGAAACAATTCATGAAATTCCCTACACATTGGGCCGACCCAAACTCATGGAGGACTAGCCCACAAGTTTTGCCCAGCCCAAGGAGTCCACAATGAAGCCACACGGCCAGCCCATTAAGCAAAGCCCACACGGCTCCTTATTAGTAAGGGCTTTAATTAATTAAGTTGTTTCTTTTATTCTTTTAAGTTAGTTTCCAAAAAGAGTTCCCTTATTCTTTTTGGGAGTAGGAATTTTATTCTTTTCCTTATTTTTACTTTACAATTTCGGCTGCCACTTGTTCATGGTAAATCCGAAATTGCCTTATCTTTTCTTACCATTCTCCTACTTCTTTTAGGGTTTGGTATTGTAAAGGAAATTAACCTCTTGGTTAATTTCCAATTCTAATTCTTTTTCCTTATTTCTTTTCATGAAATTTCGGCTACCTCATCTATAAATAGGGGCCGAATTCTTCAATAAAATATAGAGTATTCAGATCATAAAACTTCGAATTTGAGTACCCTCCTTTTATTGCTTTATGTATTTGCATGTTGTAGTTTACATAATTGCATGAAACTTAGCTAATTAGGTTTTTGCTCTACCTAATTATTCGCATGTTTCAAATCTTTTCCTTGCACTTGGTTCGACTATAAAACAAACTAGCTAGGTTAGCTTTTCATTGTTTCTCTTAGCCGAAAGTAAGTTAGAGAATTTTAAGAGCTCGCCGCTAAATCACAAGGTCCTTGGCAACATTATCCGCATGTGTACAACCGTCCACTTCAATTGGTATCAGAGCTAAGGAGAGGTTTCGTGGCTGGAGGAGGTCAACCGACCAACTCTTTTCCAGGTGTTTTCTTTTCCTTATCTTGAAATTTTGGAATTGAAATTCATCTTCTTGGGGAAATTTTTTTTCTTTCAAGCTTTCAATTTTCGGTTTTTGGTACTGTTTCCTATCCTTAAAAACCGAAAATTTTTCTTAAACCCCGGACTGCCCTTGCTGTAAAATTCAGAAATAAAATCGGGTTTAGCAAAATCGGGTTTTAGAATTTCTTTTAGGGTTCGGTTTTTGCTTCCTTTAGGGTTTTGGTTCTTCAATTGTACACCCTAACCCTAAGCCCTAAACCCTAACCCTAACCCTAAACCCTAACCCTAAATCCTAAACCCTAAACCCTAAACCCTAACCTAGGGTTTCGGTTTTCAGTTCGGTTTTTCTATTTTGGTTTTCAATTTTTGGGTTTTGCTTACAAGCTAGGGTTTCGGCTTTTGCTCATTCTAAGGGTTTCGGTTTTCAATTGTAATTGCTGGGTTGTTGCGATTTAATTCTACCCCTTTTGTGCTGTTTTGTTGAGAAATTTGTGAGTTTTGCGGTTGAAGTTAAGCAGCTCACTTTGTTTGCGCATTATAAATTACATGCTCAAGTTTGGGATACTTTGTTTTGAATTCTTGAAAATATAGTGAATTCTTGGTTTTGTATCCTTGTGCTGCTAAGATTATCCCTGGGAATAGGTTAGTAAATCAAAAATTTAATTTGCTAGCTCTAGGGTTTTCGATTCTTGAAAATCGCATAATTGCTTAAGGTTTCGGCCACTTGGGGGTTTTGTGTAAGAAATCGCAATTAGGGTACTGTTTTGCATATTAGAAGTATTGATAATTTGTGGGGATTGGATTCTTGATTACCTATTGGGTGGGTGATCTCTTCTTTGGGTAGTTTAGGACTTTCATGAAGTTGTTTCAACTCTGCTTATTTTTCTTTGCTTCTATTCACTTTTGAATTGCCCTGCTTTCAATTGCCTAGTTATCTTTTCGTGCGACCTGAACATTTGCTCTTACATTATAATTTGGATTTTGTCATCGTGCACACTCATATTTTCTGAAATTTGAGGGCTTAACCCCGAAATTTCCTGTTGTGTACTTCCTATCTGAATTATATTATAAACTATCGTTTTGCGAAAAGATTTTTTCAAAATAGAACCAAGTGTCTATTTTTGCGAAAATTTGCTTCTTTTCTTAAGTGTCATTGCTTTTGTGTGAATTGCTGCTTGCCTAATACATTTATCAATACCGGGAGGTAGAGTGGAAAAAGGCTTGTGTGATCATACTATAAAGGGCGCCACCCTAGAGTGAAACACAGGGTTGTGTGTAGCTGTTAGGTGGGATACACTTGGGGGAACAAGGGGGTAAGGATTTTTCTCACTTTTTCTTGTTCTTAGCAGACAGGTTTTCGCTTCTTTTTACCAATGTCAGGTGGAGGTGCTCCTAACCCTTTGAGGAACGAGCAAATCTTGGCTGCAATAGCGCAACTCTCCGCGCGATTTGCTACACTCACGGAGGAAGTCGCCGAACTCAGGACTGAACGGGAACAGAGGCGCACAGACTCAGACGACGATGTGGCCGCACCAGGCACTAACGCCGCAGACCAGCCCTTCGCAGGCCTCAGTCAGTGCAAGACGACCGTTCCGCCCTTTGCCGGAGGCACGAATCCAGAGGACTATCTAGACTGGGAGATGAAGATGGAGCACATTTTTGAACTTCATGCGATCCCAAAACACAAGAAAGTCCAGCTCGCAGTGGTCCATTTCACAGACTATGCCCTAATCTGGTGGAATCAACAGCAGGACCAACGCAGAAACACGCGTCCCATGCGGGCCCGTGCTCTGCCTCTCTCATGGTTTGATTTGACTACATCTATGCGTAGAACTTTTGTGCCTGACTACTATTTTAGAGAATTGTATAGAAAGTTACATACTCTTGTACAAAGTTCTATGTCTGTAGATGAATATTATAGAAAATTAGAGATGGCTAAAATTAGGGCTAATGTACAAGAAGACGAACCAGCATCAATGGCTCGTTTTCTTAATGGTTTGAATAGGGGTATAGCTTTAGCTGTTGAATTGCAGAATTCTACAACTCTGACAGACATGCTGCACAAAGCTCGGGTCATGGAGGAGTACCTGAAGTCCGTTCCACCAATCCGGACACCTACCAGCGCCCCACCAGCTTGGCGCAAAAACCCAGCCTACTCTCCACCAGCAAGGAGGCTGATCATGTCAGAGAGAAAAGCTATAGTTCATAGTGATCATGAATCTCTTAAGCATTTAAAAGGACAAAATAAGTTAAATAGACGTCATGCTAAGTGGGTTAACTTTATTGAATCTTTTCCTTATATTATTAAGTATAAGAAAGGTAAGGATAATTTAGTTGCTGACGCTCTATCTCGCAGGTATGAAATTCTGACAATTTTAGATCATACTTTGTTAGGATTCGCATATCTCAAGGGTTTCTATGCTTCTGATGTTGATTTTGCTGATTTGTATAAAGCATGTGAATCTGGTGCATTCCAAAAGTACTATAGACAGGATGGTTTTCTGTTTAGGGAAAATAGGTTATGCATCCCTCGTAGTTCCACTAGGGAATTACTAGTTCGTGAAGCTCATAGTGGGGGTCTTATGGGTCATTTTGGTGTGCATAAAACACTTGAACTGTTGCATGAACACTTTTATTGGCCACATATGCGAAAAGATGTACAGAATGTTTGCACACGATGCATTAATTGTTTGCAAGCTAAATCTACTTCTAAACCCCATGGACTTTACACGCCTTTACCTGTACCTTCTGTACCTTGGACTGACATTTCTATGGATTTTATTTTAGGTCTCCCGAGGACGCATAAAGGTAATGATTCATTATTTGTCGTTGTTGATCGATTTTCTAAAATGGCGCATTTCATTCCTTACAGGAAATCAAATGATGCTAGACATGTAGCTGAGTTATTCTTTCAAGGGGTAGTTCGGTTGCATGGGATACCGTGCACAATTGTGTCAGATCGCGACGTCAAATTTCTGAGTTATTTTTGGAAGACTTTGTGGTCCCGCCTCGGCACAAAACTGTTGTTTTCAACTACAAGTCATCCACAGACGGATGGTCAGACGGAAGTCACCAACCGAACCGTTGGCAACCTACTCAGGGCGTTAATTCAGAAGAATCTCAAGCGTTGGGAAGACATCTTGCCGGTTGCAGAGTTTGCATACAACCGAACTAAGCACTCGTCAACAGGGTTCTGTCCATTTGAAGTTGCCTACGGCTTTACTCCTTTGACGGTGATGGATCTCATCCCTTTGCCGCTAAAGGACCAGGTTAATCCAGACGGTGCAAAGAAAGCTGAAACTGTGCAGCGCATTCATGCCAAAGTTCGCGCAAATCTGGAGAAGACTTACGCCAAAGCCGCCGCCAATGCAAACCAACGGCGCAAGGCTGTGAACTTTGAACCAGGCGACTGGGTTTGGGTTCACATGAGGAAGGAACGATTCCCTGCCGCAAGAAGGACCAAACTCCATCCAATGGGCGATGGACCTTTTCAGATCGTTTCCAAGATTGGGCCTAACGCCTACAAACTCGACTTACCAGGTGAGTATGGTGTTAGTTCTTCCTTTAATGTTGCTGACTTGTCTCCTTTTGTTCATGAACAGGTTGCTGATTTGAGGACAAATCCTTTTCAACCGGGAGGGGATGATGAGGGCATCCAAAGTCAAGCCACAAGTCAAAGTCAAGATGCAGGTGGTTCAGGAGAAGCTGAGGAGGAGGTTTGAGTTCTACATCGAGGCCCGACAATGCTTCAAGATCCGAGCCCATATCAGAGGGATCCACTTGTAGACATCACTGGGCCAATGACTAGAAGCCGAGTGAAGAAGGTTAGAGAAGCACTCAACAACCTTGTCCAAGCTTGCCATCAAGACGCCCAAGTGATTGTAGAAGCCAACGCCTTGGAGCAGCAAGGAGGAAATGTTCAAATTGCAACTCTTCTAACCATTCTTGAAGAAGAGGCGCAATTCTCCACTTCTCATTAATGAAGAAGGCTGTTTCTTGAAGTCTTGAAGATGCCGGAAGGTTCTTGGGCTTTAAAGAAACAATTCATGAAATTCCCTACACATTGGGCCGACCCAAACTCATGGAGGACTAGCCCACAAGTTTCGCCCAGCCCAAGGAGTCCACAATGAAGCCACACGGCCAGCCCATTAAGCAAAGCCCACACGGCTCCTTATTAGTTAGGGCTTTAATTAATTAAGTTGTTTATTTTATTCTTTTAAGTTAGTTTCCAAAAAGAGTTCCCTTATTCTTTTTGGGAGTAGGAATTTTATTCTTTTCCTTATTTTTACTTTACAATTTCGGCTGCCACTTGTTCATGGTAAATCCGAAATTGCCTTATCTTTTCTTACCATTCTCCTACTTCTTTCAGGGTTTGGTATTGTAAAGGAAATTAACCTCTTGGTTAATTTCCAATTCTAATTCTTTTTCCTTATTTCTTTTCATGAAATTTCGGCTACCTCATCTATAAATAGGGGCCGAATTCTTCAATAAAATACAGAGTATTCAGATCATAAAACTTCGAGTTTGAGTACCCTCCTTTTATTGCTTTATGTATTTGCATGTTGTAGTTTACATAATTGCATGAAACTTAGCTAATTAGGTTTTTGCTCTACCTAATTATTCGCATGTTTCAAATCTCTTGCTTGCACTTGGTTCGACTATAAAACAAACTAGCTAGGTTAGCTTTTCATTGTTTCTCTTAGCTGAAAGTAAGTTAGAGAATTTTAAGAGCTCGCCGCTTAATCACAAGGTCCTTGGCAACATTATCCGCATGTGTACAACCGTCCACATCAGTTACGTTCTACTAGACCCTTGCAAACGGCATTTTAAGGGTATAACTTTGTGCAAATTGACCCCTATAGGGAGATTTGGTGCCATTATTGTTCTTTCTTACTTGGCCTAAGAATTGAAGTGTAAGTCACAGTGTAAGGTATCTTTTAGCACTTGCTTTGCAAAGGTACGCTTTTACTTTTACATTGATTCTCCTTTTATAGGGTATCATCATGTTAGGGATTTTACAACATCTTGAGTATTGTTAATCTTAAACATGTGCATAGCCTCACGGGATACATCTTTTGGTTTAAAAACTGCATGCTTTTGTAGTTCACTATTTGCCTAAGATGTCTTTCTCAAAAATTGTCTTCGTAATTATTAATTGGTAGTCACATCAGTTATACATGCAATTTCTACTGGTTACAATAATTATGCAATTGTGATAGTCTTATAGCTCACGTGCATAATTCCTTTAAGCTATGTGTTGAGTATATAGTTTGTGATGCGAACCCCTGATTTCCAACGCCTTTGGAAACCAAGAACTCTACGCGGAATGTGCCAAGGAAAGTTTGAATGCAAGACATTGCTCTTAAACCCTAGAATCCTTACCCTTGGATTCGGCAGACTACTAACTTACAAAAGTAAATTAAACACGCAATTCGAACCAAGTGGAGTAAACTAGAATTCGAAACAAAGTTTTGATTAATAGACAGAGCAATTATCTATTAGCCTATAGTTTCTTTTTTTGGAACAAGAATAACAGGTACTGCACAAGGGCTTAAAGATTCCCTTACCTGACCATTACCTAAGAGTTTGTCAACTCGACGTTGCAGCTCCTTTGTTTCCTCCGGTTTTCTTTTTACGCCGGGCGGTTTGGAATGGATGAGCCAGGCACTAAGTCAATCTGATGCTCAATTCCACGAAGAGGGGGCACTCCTGCCGGCAGCTCTTCAGGGAGCACATCTTCATATTCCTGCAAAAGAAACTTGACTTCCATAGGGAGATCCCTAGGGACGTCGTCAAGGTTAGTGGAATCATCCTTAGCAATAAGTACAAAGATACAACTATTTCCCCTTAACACTTGTTCGACTTCCTCCACTGTGGTAGAAAGGCCACGACTAGTATCTTTTTCTGAAGGCTTATCAGAGTTCCCCTTACTACTACCCTTTACAATTTGTTTACCCTTTCCCTTGTCTTGTCGCTTTTCAGCTGCCCAGGCAGTGATCTTGTCCTTTATCCTGACGGATTCAGCACGAACTTCCTGTGGGGAGAGAGGTAAAAAGGTATGGATCTTTCCCCTTTGGCAAATTGAGTAGGTATTAGCAACCCCGTCATGTGTAGCCTTCATGTCAAAGAGCCATGATCGTCCGAGCAAAATGTGACACGCCTCCATAGGGAGCACATCACAAGTAACCTGTCCCTCGAACTTACCTCTAGCGAAAGTAACTCGCACCTGCTTGGTGACTCTGTAGCCATCGAGCTTTTAAGCCATTGCAGCCGGTAAGGATGTGGATGGTTAACTGTTGGGAGCTTGAGCTCTTCAACCATGTACTCACTGGCGACATTGGTGCAGCTCCCACCGTCAACTATCAGAACGCAAACACCTCCATTAACTTTGGTCCTAGTGTGGAAGATGTTGGTCCGTTGAGAAGCATCCTGGGCAACAGCTGTGGTTAAGGATCGGGACACAATGACCATCTGGCTATAGTCTTCAGGGCGATGAAAGTCCTCCTTAGTATCAGATTTGCTATCGTCTGGGAACTCTGGAATGCAACTGGCTTCTTCCTCGTCGTCTTCTTCTTCTGAGATGTACTCAACATCCTGCCCTAGTAGTACTTTTCTGATGTTAGGATAGTCCCGCATGTAATGCCCGCGGCCAGAACACCTATGGCAAGTGATCTGCGAAATGCTCTGCCTGGGGGTGCTTGGCATTTTAGCTGCTTGATGCGGGCATCCAAAGTCAAGCAACAAGTCAAAGTCAAGATGCAAGTGGTTCCGGAGAAGCTGAGGAGGAGGTTCGAGTTCTACATCGAGACCCGACAATGCTTCAGGATCCAAGCCCATATCAAAGGGATCCACTTGTAGACATCACTGGGCCCTTGACCAGAAGCAGAGCGAACACTACAAGAAAAGTGACCTATTGCGACATGGAAAATGTGTCGCTAAAAGTCGATTTAGTGTCGCAAATACTAATTTGCGACATATTTTGCGTCTCTTGTTATTGAGTCGCAAAAGGTGGTGTAGGAAATTTGTGGCGCTTTTTTCTCACTTGTGCCGCAAATGTATGGCACTTTCTGCATCACTAAATTAATTGTCGCTTAAAATTCGCGACACATTATGCGTCAGTTGTCTTAGTGACGCATACTAATTTACGACACTGATTTGGGTCATTAAAAGGAATGTTGCAAGATTATTTGCGACAAATGTGGCGTCACATTTAAAACGTCGAAGGGTATTCGCGACATCTAAATTGTGTCGTTAAAAGTCAATTTAGTGTCGCAAATGCGTCTCTTGTTATTGAGTTGCAAAAGGTGGTGTAGTAAATTTGTGGTGCTTTTTTCCACTTGTGCCGCAAATGTATGGCACTTTTGCATCACTAAATTAATTGTCGCTTAAAATTCGCGACATATTATGTGTCATTTGTCTTAGTAACGCATACTAATTTACGACATTGATTTGTGTCATTAAAATGAATGTTGCAAGATTATTTGCGACAAATGTGGCGTCACATTTAAAGCGTCGAAGGGTATTCGCGACATGTACATTGTGTCGCTAAAAGTTGATTTAGTGTCGCAAATACTAATTTGCAACACATTATGCGTCTCTTTTTATTGAGTCGTAAAAGATGGTGAAGCAAATTTGTGGCGCTTTTTTTCACTTGTGCCGTAAATGTATGTCACTTTTTGCATCACTAAATTAATTGTCGCTTAAAATTCGCGACTCATTATGCGTCATTTGTCTTTTTGTGGCATTTTTTTACTAGTTGAGCCACAGAAAATACGACACCTTTTGCATCACTTAATTATTGTTGTATAGCCACAGAAAATACGACACCTTTTGCATCACTTAATTATTGTTGCATAAATCTTGCGGCACATTACACGTCATTAGTTTCAATGACGCATTATTTGTAACACTAATTTCTGTCATCACGTTTAATTGTCACATTTATTTGCTACACATGTGGCGTCATTATTTGAACTGTATTAATGTTACTTTGCAACATAATATCGCGTCCAGAAATATATAAAAGATCATATGATTATACTCTATACAGAATGGAAAAAAGATGAATTTATAGACAAATTAATCAAGGCAACTACACAGCTGCATGTTTACATAATTTCTATGGAAATAGGAATACTTTCATCCCTCTATATAGATTGGCATACTATGCACAATGATAATTTTTCAACCTTTAGATTCATCACTATGTAACAAACTATTAAACCTCATCAGACAAACTTTTATAAACAAAAAAACACTTGAAATTGAAAAACTTCCAGGATAGAACCTGTACGTGGGTTTTTGCAAGCTTTTAGTATTCCAGTATGAGTCATGCATTCTAACAACTCCATACTTCTTGTACATCTGTAAAATACAACCAACACCAAAAAGGAAAAAAAAAAAATTTCAATCAGTAATGTCATCACAGAATATAAATATTTAGTATAAAAGTAATGGAAAATCTGATGGTGCATTCTGCAGGGTCTCATTTGAATATTCAACCACAAAAAATAACAAACGCATAACCAAAAAAAACAAAGGCATGAGTAAATTCACATGTGTAACTACAAAACAATCCAACAAATATCTCTGAATGTCATTTCTCAGGATCTAAAACACCAACAATGTAAGCCTATCATAGATTTCTAAAGAATAGATCAATAAATATAAATCTGTGATGGGAACCAAACACAATTGTTAATGAGTATAAAGCTGAATCAAATTTGCATAATGAAATTTATGAGAAGGGTAAATTAAATGATCCTTCTTCAACTATTGAGAAGTGAAAATAGAAAAACAATCATAATTTTAACAATAGACAATAGACAATCATAATTTATCTTCATCTTCCCTAATAGACAATGGTGATTTTATCTCAAGTGATGCTGAAGGAGTTAGTTTTTTATCCGGTGATATCATATTATGGATATTGGCATATAATAGATCCAGACCATCATCACAATCACCAGGTGTCCATGTGTTGGATATCTTGAAGAGATAGACAAACCATTCTCAACCTAAAATAATAAGAAAAGACAAGCAATGATTCAGTAAAATCCGTTCAAAATGTCCAGCCTTGTAAAATAGTACTGTATAATCTTTATCAAAATTAGGCATATTTTCTTTTCAACTTCTTCTGCTGGTTCTGGAATATCGAATGTAGGCACATAAGAATTGTTCATACCATCGTCACATGTCAAGAGTGTTGACCCCATGTTACCATTTCTTTCACCAAGTTCCCAGACAGGTGCTTAATTAAGCAATAGTTAAGCTGGCACATACATTGACACCCCCAAAGCTCCACAAATGAATAACATAAACAAAAACATTAGGCACATCTTCAATGAAAGGAGATGCTTATCGCTTCCCTCTTCGAATATCCAGAAATAGTGTTTATATACAAGCCAAATTTCAGGTACCATCAATGTGAACAAGCTAGCTGAACCAGTAAAAAAACGAGAACACAACATTCTTAACACATAATAAGAACAACTCCTCATTTAGATCTTGCAAGAGTCTGAAAGACTTCCAAACATTAACTAACTTCGTCATCTGGTCATCTGCCTATCTAAAACGACACACTAATTGCATGTAACGCTCAAGCAAACAGAAGAAGAGCATAACAACCTCTTCCTTACTGGACTGTAAATCTCAAAATGTATACCGAAAAGCAGAGCAAGGGAATTTATCTTATCTTTTCCTAAGCAAGAAAACAAAAAACCAGCCGATCTGAACTACAATATTAATGCTGACCACTCAGCTTTCATGTTAAACTTCAGTTAACCACACCTAGCTAAAAACAAAATAGCAACAATGAAAGCCATGAAAGAGGAAAAACCAATAAGCAGAAAAACAAGACCCTGAAGCTCAATGGTTCTCAAAACAGTAGTAAAACCACCAAATGCCAGAGATATGCGATAAAGACCAGAAATTGTAGCAAAATCTAACAAAATATATTATCTAATTTTACACAATTGATCAAGTAAAGCTTCTTCATCAATATTATCTATTCTGCTAACAAAACCCAACTCAATTTATTTATCTCCCTTTTCCATTTTTAAATGAATGGCCTAAGAAATGACTATGCAATGAGCTAAATAAACCACTGCTAAACATTAGTGCAATCGGATGAAAACTGAGTTTAAGGCTATATGGACTTTGTATCTGTGCTGAGGAAAAGCAAGAAAATTTCACCAGCTAATTCGTACTATTAAACCAACAACCAGGATCAAAAGATATCTGACTCATAAATAATGCCTGAAAACAATGAATCTAAATTATTAATGGTAATGAAAAAGAAAGAGAAAATTATTGATCGATCCACTTACTGCAGTTTCCTCGTTAAATGTCATAAGAATTGGGTGAAACCAAGCTCTCAACATACATAATAACGTTTGCAAGATAACCTATCTGTGGATACCTCCTGAACGAGTTCCTTTTCGGATTGTAGAGTAACAACACTGAGCCTAAGACAAACAGTATTTCTCCATTCCTCGACAAGCAAACTGGTCTCTATACAGAATGTCTCACACACACATATATACTAGGTCTCTCTTGCCCTTGCTAAGCAGGGGTGGCTCCTATACAAAATGTTTAACAGCTATTTATTTATAAAAAAATGAAATATATAAAAGATCATATGATTATACTCTATACAGAAAGACAAGACAAGACCAACGAGCCAAGTCAAGTTCAAGGCCAGGAACAAGCTTGTTCTCATCAATCCTATTCCCATTTTCCCACAAGATGTGAAAATCCCATCACCTCCAACATTCAAGATTGAATTCTACACAATTTCACCAGCTGTTTATGGTGGGGGGAAAATGTAAACTAATGGAGGCTCAAACTACCTCTTCAATAATACTGGTCTTATTTTCTTTTAGACCCCTCTAGGGAGTATGGTTTCTCAAGCAAAGCCATTAAGTTGAAGTGGACACCAAATATACGGGCCAAAAAACCAAGCTTTTCCAAAGAACAAATGTATACATTTTCTATTGAAACACAAGAACCCACAGAACTGTTCCATCTTAACCCTACACCATCAATTCCCCATATACAAGCTCGCAATCAAACATAAAAAGATCAACATTCACATCTAGAGCCAATGGATTCTGAGACTGAAAGTCAGTCTAAGAACTGTAGGCATGCACATGAACCATAAAGACTAGGCAGAGCATGTCTAATTATACCAAAAAAAAAAAACCTAACAAATTAAAGTGCGGATGCCATTAAGAAGGAATACTGCATGAAGTTTAGGCTATCCACTCAATCAATACTCCTATCACTTACATCCTGGAGTGATAATATCAAATAATATCTTAAACAACAAAACCACAGTAGAACTAAAACAAGTTAAGTCATCAATATAAGAGTAAGCTAACAATCAGCCATTCATAATTACCAAAGTCTTAGGCAATGATGGAATAACTGGAATTAGTTGACGAGATTGCCTAATAGCCAGTTCTTCAAGCCGCTGTATCTCAGTAGATGTCTACATTAGAGCATAAGGATAAGTACAAAATGATTGCATGCCTAAGCCTATTCCTTTAAATTCCTAACAATTTTACGGTACCAAACGGTCCAGAAAAAAATTCAAAGAACTCAACCTATTCCTTGAAATTTCAACAAAACAGTACCTAAATTATAGTCAAATGCAAGAGAGGAACTTCAGGAAAATAGCATTCAATGAACTAAAATTCAGTCCATTGATGAGAATTCAGCACATTCAAGCATATTGAAGAGAAATTCAGAACTGAAAAATAGGCTTCAGAACGCGAAATTGAAGCAACCAAAAATCCGAACCACATACAAACCAATTCTAGAACTGAAATGCAGGCACCTAATGAGGGTTCAAGCAATTTCCAGCAACCGAAAAAACTGATAAAACAGAGTAACCAAGCAACTGAAAACAGAGTTTGAGGCGCTAACACCGGCGGCCTAAATGTACAAGGTCAGCACTATTACCTGTTCTTGCAGCTAGGAAAGCCCAGAAAAAAAATATTCGCTGGCTGTGAAAGCGACCGAACCGAAAAGGCGTCGGCGAGCCCAAGAATGGGCAAACTGAATTCAAATTGAAATCCCAAAATTTTGGCCGAACCACACAGTAAAGAGGACGGTACGACCTAGAAATTGGAAAAATCGGTAATCTTGAATTGAAAAACCTCCCAAATCCGAATGGTAGCTTCTGATGTAGATCCTATCTCCATCAAGCCTCAACAAGAACCTAAGCAACACATGACTCGTCTTCAAACAAAGAAATTGAAGGAAGCAATTAATGGATACGTTGATCAAGCACTAGAGGACTGCAAGGTGGAAGAAGCAAAACTGTGGGTGACCATGATCACCATGAACAATCAATTTCAACCATCAAATCTCACATTGGGACTACATTCTCGGTCAAGTGAAAGGATAGGAGGTCAATCTACCTTTGATCACAATTGGAAGGGTCAAAATGCATTTAAGGAGAAGTTGGAGGGCAAGATGCCAATTTGAGGGAAACCTTATTTGAAAATTCAAAGGTGGAAGATATATAATTCTTGGCCAATAATCAAATCCACCAAAACATGGCAGCCAACTAATGATTTTCGGCCATGAAGAATCAAAACCACAAAACATGAAGAATCAATCCCACTACTTTAAGTATTATATTGTATTTCTTTATTTGGTGTGAACTTTAGCTTTGTATTTCTTTATTTGGTGTGTACTTTAGCTTTGTTGGACTTATTCTTGCTGGCCTTCTATATAATGTGGCTGAAACTACAAGGAATCATCAACCTACATGAAAATTCAATCCAAATTTGAGAGCTTCTCAACTTCAATTCCAACTCCTTGGTGGTTTTGGTCATCATTGCACACTTGTGGGCATTGGTAAGAAGTTTACAAGTCTTCTTTTGAGTATTAGAAGTCTTGGTTAGCTTGGTTAATTTCAAGGTTTTGTAAGTAGCTAGGTGAATTTAATGACATATGTTCATTAGGGGTGCCTAGTCTAGATTCGATCTTGTATTGCCTTCGATAATACTCTTTGTTTCCATTCTCTATCTCTCCATCATTGTATCAATCTTGTTGTATTTTTGATAATCTATATGTGAAGTGTTTTCTTGTGTTCATCACTTTGCAAATCCATGATTATCATTGTTCCATTCACTAAACAACCCGAACTAGAGCTTGAATTCTCCAACTGTGTTGTATGCTCACTAAACCAATCTTGGGAACTTATTCAATTGCTTAAGAAATCTACATCAACTTGGTATCAGAGCTTAAGTTCTTGGTTTTGTGAGCTTTGAATCGTTTTCTTGGTGAAACAATTGAAATCACCTCAAAAACTCGAAAACCATAGTTTCTGTTTCATTGTTTTCAATTTCCAGAAAGTTGTGTTGTTTTGTGTTGTCTATATCTCTGTCATTTGACGTTTGTTTTGTGCCAAATCATACACCATTCTTTTCCTTTTTGAGTCTAGTTTCCAACCATGTATGCCATGCAATTTATTGTTAGCCTAAGGTGTTGAAAATCACGTTTGACTCAACACTGTCTCTGTTTTGGTATTCTGGCCAGAAACTTCTGGTTGTGTGTGCTGTTTTGTTTTGACCATATCTCACTCATTTCAAATCTAAATTGAGTGATTCCAATTGCTATGGATTCCTCTATGAGTCTAGTTTCCAGGCATGTAATTCTTGCTTGCTAATTCGTTTTTAAAAAAAATAGTTAATTTTGTTGCAAGCAAACTGGTACAGTGTGTTCTTATTGCTGGCAGATTCTGTCAATTTGTGATACTGTTTTGTTTTGATCATAACTCGGTCGTTGCAACTTGGAATTGAGTGATTCCAAATTTCTTGAACTCCTCTTTCATAGTAGTTTCCATATAGGTAAGCCTTGTTTCTTGATTCTTTCCAGATCCATACAGTTTATTCTTGAAAGTCACTGTATTATTTATACCCCCCTGTTTGACAGATTTGTTCTTGTACTTGTTGCTTCATATCTTGCTTGCATTTAAGGTGATCATACCCATTGCACAAGGTGTTGGATTGTTTGTTGAGATAGTAAGGGAGTGAACCTACCCCTCACAAATATTCTAAACCTTTCTTGAGTGTACATTGGTGAGTGTTGGGGAAGGGGTGACAATTGCGGGAGTGAGTTCTTCGAAAAAAAAACCCCCCTTCTTTTGTTTGCACTAATTTGCAGGTACAATGCCACCTCAAACGAGGCTTCAAGCTCAACAAGAACAGCAAGATGAGGCCTCTACGGCCCATGAGGAAGGAGGACAATTGGATGCTATAATGGGAATCTTAAGGGATCTTCAAGCAAGGATGGATACGATGGATGAACGCGTGACTCGCATGGAGACTAGGCGTAGTGATCATGGAGACCAAAATCAGCAAAGGCATGGTAACATGCACGATGAACCCCGTCGGGAGAATTATGATCGCCCAAGAAATCAAGTGGAGGATGGCAAGCTCAAGCAGGACATTCCGGTTTTCTATGGTCTCTCCAACCCGGAAGAATTCCTTGATTGGATGGATCAAGTAGATATGATTTTTCAGCTTCACACTTATTCCGAGGAGTATCAAGTGAGGCTTGTGGTAGCTTCCCTTAGAGGTCACGCTTTGATTTGGTGGAAGGACTTGGTTCGTCGAGAAGGAAGAGGTGGAGAACTACCGGTGGATTCTTGGTACCATTTGAAGCGTATTATGAAAACCTATTATGTGCCTAAGTCTTATTCCACTTTCCTTCGCCGAGAGCTTCAACATTTAAAGCAAGGAAGTAAGAGTGTGGGAGAATACTACCATGAGATGAAAAGGTTAATGCTTCGACTTAATCTTAATGAGGAGGAGGATATCACAGAGGCACGATTTGTAGAAGGATTGAACATGCAATTAAGGCACAAGGTGGAGTTGGAATCTTTTCGGGTTAGATCTTTGGAAGATTTATTCAAATATGCCGTGACCATTGAGCAGCAACTCAAGGAGGAGAGTATGTCGAAAGGAAGATACAAGACAACGTATCCGGTTCCGGGATCAAGGCCCAATGCGCGCCCCTTTCCTACACCTTCCGGCTCCGGGAGGAATTTTAGCTCGGTACCTTCGGTTTCTAATCCTTTGGTGTCTTCGGCAGCATCTAATTCAGCCTCAAATGCACATCATGGCCGCCCCGAACCAGCCGCACCTTCATCCATTTCTCGGCCTACACCTACCCGAAACAATGCAACAAACTCTAGCGAGCATGTTCCTCGGACTACTCGGGTGACAACTCGGCCAAACCATTGTTTCAAATGCAAAGGAATCGGCCACTATGCAAATGAATGTCCAAATCAAAGGGTCATGATTCTTGGGGATGATGGACTATGGCATGGTGAGGAAGATGAAGAGGAAACCATGGAAGAAGAGCATCCGGATACTTATCTTGGCTTTGAAGGAGAAGGAGAACCCGAGAGCACACCTATCCTTGCTCAAGACCACAACTTGGTGATTATGAGGGCTTTAAGTCTACAACCAAAGGTGGAGGATCATGAGGAGCAACGAACCAACATCTTCCATATGCAATGCAAGATCAAGGGCAAAATTTGTCTCGTCATCGTGGATGGAGGTAGTTGCACCAATGCCATAAGTCAAGACTTGGTATGTAAACTCAATCTTTCTCTTGTTAAGCATCCGACACCCTATAAATTGAAGTGGTTAGGTGATTTTGGTGAAATTAAAGTGTCTCATCAATGCATTGTGCCTATAGTGGTAGGAACATATGTTGATGATATTCTTTGTGATGTTGTACCCATGGATGCATGTCATGTTTTGCTAGGTCGACCATGGGAATATGATACTTGTGCTATGCATGATGGTAGGAGTAATGAGTATATCTTGAAATGTAAGGGTAAGAGAATTCGTTTGAAGCCTCTTTCCCCTCATATTGTACACAAAGCTCATCATGTGTTGAAAGAAGAACGAGAGAAGAATAAAAGGCAAGAGAGTGAGTGTAAGAAGCCAAAAGAGAGTAGAGGGCAAGGGAAATTAAAAGAGGTGAGTGACAAGCCACAAGATGGTGAGAAAGAAAAAGGCATCTTGTTTACTTCCAAGAGGGAATTGGGTAGGACATTGGGTGATCACTCACCATTGGTGCTTCTCATGCACCCAAGTTTTTGTTTATCTTTATCTAATGCTAACTCAAGTTTGCCTAGTGTTGTGTCTTCGGTTTTGAAGGAATTTGCAGATGTTTTTCCCGAGGAGCTTCCACACGGCCTTCCACCACTTAGAGGCATAGAACATCAAATTGATTTGGTTCCGGGAGCTCCATTGCCGAATAGGGCAGCCTACAAAGCAAATCCAACCGAGACTAGGGAGCTACAAAGACAAGTGGAAGAATTACTCCACAAATGGTAAGGGAGTCATTGTCACCATGTGCCGTACCGGTCATTCTTGTACCTAAGAAAGATGGCACTTGGAGAATGTGTGTTGATTGTAGGGCCATTAACAAGATCACCATTCGGTATAGACATCCAATACCGAGGTTAGATGACTTGTTAGAGGACCTATGTGGAGCCACAATATTTTCAAAAATTGATCTTGCTTCCGGTTATCACCAAATTCGCATGAAAGAAGGTGATGAGTGGAAGACGGCTTTCAAAACCAAATTTGGTTTGTATGAGTGGCTCGTGATGCCTTTTGGACTTACTAATGCACCATCTACTTTTATGAGACTCATGAATCATATGCTTAGGAAGTTCATAGGACAATTTGTTGTTGTTTATTTTGATGACATTCTTGTGTTTAGTAAGAGTCTAGAAGAGCATACTAACCATTTATCTTTGGTTCTTTCATCATTAAGGGAAAACAAGCTCTATGCCAAGATGTCAAAGTGTATATTTTGTGAAGAAGAAGTTGTGTTTCTTGGCTTTGTAGTAGGGAAACATGGAGTCAAAGTGGATGAAGAAAAGGTCAAGGTGATTCGAGAATGGCCAACTCCAACATCCATAACCGAGGTGAGATCTTTCCATGGCCTTGCTAGTTTCTATAGGAGGTTTGTGAAAGATTTCTCTACAATAGCCGCCCCTATGAGTTCATTAACTAAAAAGAATGCTAGGTTTGATTGGGGTAATGCACAACAACATGCTTTTGATACACTTAAGCACATTCTTACTCATGCACCTTTACTTGCTTTGCCAAATTTTGATAATACTTTTGAGGTAGAGTGTGATGCAAGCAAAGTAGGTATTGGAAGTTTTTTGATGCAAGGTTCTCGGCCCATAGCTTACTTTTCCGAGAAGCTCAATAATGCTCAATTGAATTATCCTACCTATGATAAAGAGTTGTATGCAATCATTAGGACACTTGAACATTGGCAACATTATCTTAGGCCTAAGGAATTCATCATACACACGGATCATGAAAGCATTAAATACTTGAATGGACAACAAAAACTAGATAAGAGGCATGCTAAGTGGAGTGCATTTCTTGAATCTTTTCCTTATGTGTTGAAATACAAGAAAGGGAAAGAAAATGTTGTAGCCAAAGACAAGGAATTTCTTGCTTTCAATGTGTGATTCTAAATTTCTTGCTTTTAGCTTTATCAAGGATCTCTATGCCAAAGACAAGGAATTGGCCGAAATATTTTCATCTTGTGCAAAGGGAGCCTTTGGTAAGTTTTATTTATTTGATGGATATTTGTTTAGGAATAACCAACTTTGTGTTCCTTCTTGTTCTTTTAGGGAATTACTTGTGAGGGAAGCACATTGTGGAGGTCTCATGGGACATTTTGGAGTTCTTAAAACACTAGACGTGCTCAAAGAACATTTTCATTGGCCACACATGCGCAAGGATGTGGAAAGGATATGCTCAAAGTGCATCAAGTAGGCAAGCCAAATCAAAAGGGAATAATCATGGACTCTACACTCCACTCCCGGTTCCTTCTAAACCTTGGCTTGATTTATCTATGGATTTTGTGCTAGGACTACCTACATCTAGTAAAGGGAATGATAGCATTTTTGTTGTGGTAGATAGGTTTTCTAAAATGGCACATTTTATACCATGCAAAAAGACTAATGATGCATCTCATATAGCTAACATCTTTTTCAAAGAAATAGTTAAGTTGCATGGTCTTCCAAAAACTATTGTGAGTGATAGGGATCCCAAATTTTTGAGTTATTTTTGGAAGTCTCTTTGGCATAAGTTAGGAACTAAAATTTTGTTTTCTACTTCGGCCCATCCTCAAACGGATGGACAAACCGAAGTTGTGAATAGGACCCTAGGATCTTTACTACGGGCCCTTGTGCGAAGTCATAAGAAGGCTTGGGAAGAATGCCTACCCATAGCATAGTTTGCTTATAATAGAACTACGCACCGTACTATTGAAATGTCTCCATTTGAATGTGTATATGGCTTTAATCCTTTAACACCTCTTGATTTATCTACTTCTTTGTGGCCACAAAAGGCAATCATAGGTGATGAAGGAAGCAAGAGAGGAGAATACATACGGCATATGCATCAAAAGATACATGATCTAATTGAAAGGAAAAATGAACACTATGCACAACAAGCCAACAAGGGCCGCAAGGAGAAGATTTACCGCCCGGGTGATTGGGTTTGGGTGAATTTTCGGAAAATACGATTTCCAAATCAAAGGAAGTCGAAATTAGACCCAAGGGGGGATGGACCCTTTCAAGTGGTGGAACGAATCAACAATAACTCTTACGTTATTGATCTTCCGGGTGAGTATAATGTAAGTACTACATTCAATGTAAGTGATTTGTCTCCTTTTGTTGTTGTAGGTGAAGATCCGAATGAAGATACGGATTCTAGGAAGAATCCTTTCCAAGGGAGAGGGGATGATGTAGATCCTATCTCCATCAAGCCTCAACAAGAACCTAAGCAACACATGACTCGTCTTCAAACAAAGAAATTGAAGGAAGCAATTAATGGATACGTTGATCAAGCACTAGAGGACCGCAAGGTGGAAGAAGCAAAACCGTGGGTGACCATGATCACCATGAACAATCAATTTCAACCATCAAATCTCACATTGGGACTACATTCTCGGTCAAGTGAAAGGGTCAAATGCATTTAAGGAGAAGTTGGAGGGCAAGATGCCAATTTGAGGGAAACCTTATTTGAAAATTCAAAGGTGGAAGATATATAATTCTTGGCCAATAATCAAATCCACCAAAACATGGCAGCCAACTAATGATTTTCGGCCATGAAGAATCAAAACCACAAAACATGAAGAATCAATCCCACTACTTTAAGTATTATATTGTATTTCTTTATTTGGTGTGAACTTTAGCTTTGTATTTCTTTATTTGGTGTGTACTTTAGCTTTGTTGGACTTATTCTTGCTGGCCTTCTATATAATGTGGCTGAAACTACAAGGAATCATCAACCTACATGAAAATTCAATCCAAATTTGAGAGCTTCTCAACTTCAATTCCAACTCCTTGGTGGTTTTGGTCATCATTGCACACTTGTGGGCATTGGTAAGAAGTTTACAAGTCTTCTTTTGAGTATTAGAAGTCTTGGTTAGCTTGGTTAATTTCAAGGTTTTGTAAGTAGTTAGGTGAATTTAATGACATATGTTCATTAGGGGTGCCTAGTCTAAATTCGATCTTGTATTGCCTTCGATAATACTCTTTGTTTCCATTCTCTATCTCTCCATCATTGTATCAATCTTGTTGTATTTTTGATAATCTATATGTGAAGTGTTTTCTTGTGTTCATCACTTTGCAAATCCATGATTATCATTGTTCCATTCACTAAACAAACCCGAACTAGAGCTTGAATTCTCCAACTGTGTTGTATGCTCACTAAACCAATCTTGGGAACTTATTCAATTGCTTAAGAAATCTACATCAGCTTCACTCCAAGCTTAAATCCCTCCAAACATGTTATAAGGAGCTCAATGGCTTCAGAATAAACAACAAATCGGAGTGGGTGTGGCCAAGGCAGAGAACACCACAAAACGCAATACCGAACACCAAAGTTGGCCGAGTGCTCAAATTTTGGATCTAAAAATCCTTCCTTTGGTAATTAATCAAGGAAAACTTGACTTTAAACTGCATACCACCATCTAAGAACCTCAGAGCGTGCAACATGCCTTTTAGTGCACTTTTGTAGCAGGGGAAGTCTGAAAATCGGCCATCGTACACCTTGAAACTGGTACGAGCAACATCATAGAATGATAAATGTGTCGATAGCAAGCCCATCCCGACGATGGATCTGGCTGTGGCGTTCTCCCATTGCCAGTCCCGCATCGCTGTAAAGATGACCGACATGATATTCCTGAGGTTTAATCCCCCACGATTCCCAGATCTTGAGGAGCCAAATAGTAAGCATTTTTTGGGAAATAGATGGAAGTGAGCGGCGGCGAGAGAATGAGAGGAGAAGGAAGAGAAAGGGAGAAGACGTCTTGCAACAGATTGGCTTTTTCAATTGGGTTTTGGGTTTTCTTTTTTTTTTTTTGTAATTATGATTTTCCCATTTTCAAAAAAATTTTAATGATTTTTCCGTATTTTAAACATTTTTGTCCCAATACTTCTGTTTTTTTTTTATAAAGAATATCAATTAGGATTCTAGAACTTGTTAATGTAAATTCTTAACGTGCATAATATTTTAAATCAAAATTTATTTTTAAAAAATATTTCGCCACGATAAGTTAATTATAAATTAGCCTAAAGTAAATTTTTTTAAGTCCTGATTTTGTAAGAATCCATAAACATAATTTTTATTCTTCTTATTTCTAAAATTTTGAGTGTATCTTTGTGGATTTTTATTTTATCTTTGTGGGTGTAAAATTGAAAGAAAATGATACTTTAACTACTAATTTGCAATTTATAAGAAATTTTAGGGAAGTGATAGTCTATTTATATCTATTTAAGTTAATTTAACTCAGAAACATTGCATTTTCATTGAATTTCATGAAAACATATCGAAAAATGTATTAAACTATTAGTATTTAAGACCAAATTGAAAGAATATGATACTTTATGCACTAAACTACACTTTATAGGAAACTTTAGGAATGTAATAGTCTTTTATGTCTCTTTAAGTTAATTAAACTTAGAAACAATGTATCTCAATTGAATCTCATGAAAATATAGCATAAAAAGGTAAAGTATTAGTTTATAAGGACCAAATTGAAAGAAAATGATATTTTAAGTATTAAATTACAATTTATAAAAAGTTTTAGGTGCTGAATTGTCTTTTTATGTCCTATTAAGTTAATTCACCTTATAAACAATGCATTCCAACTAAATTTCATTAAAATATACCCAAAACTTTAAGTTTACAATGACTAAATTGAAAGAAATTGATACTTATAGTACTAAATTACAATTACAATAAAGTTTAGGGACGTAACTGTCTTCTTATGTCTCTTTAATTTAATTAAACTTATAAACAATGCATCTTAACTGAATTTCATGAAAATATACCGTACAAAATTTGAACTATTAGTTTATAAGGGCTAAATTGAAAGAAAATGATACTTTAAGTATTAAATTATAATTTACAAGAACCTTATGGACACAATAGTCTTCTTATGTCCCTTAAAGTCAACTTAGAAACAGTGTATCTCAACTGAATTTAATAACAATATACCTAAAAAAGGGTAAACTATAACTTTATAATGCCTCAATTGAAAATATGATACTTTAATTATTATATTACAATTTACAATAAAATTTAGGGACCTGACCATCTTTTTATGTCTTTTTTAGTTATTCAAATTAGAAATAGTGCATCTCAATTTACTTTCTCTAAAATATACGAAAAAGGTAAATTTTTAGTTTAGAATGACTGAATTGATAGTAATTGATACTTTAAGTACTAAATTGCAATTTACAAAAATCTTTAGGAATATAATAGTCTTTTATGTTTCATTAAGTTAATTCAACTTAGAAACAATGTATCTCAATTGAATTTCATTAAAATATAACAAAAGGGTAAAGGATTAGTTTATAAGGACTAAATTGAAAGAAAATGATACTTTAAGTACTAAATTTTGCAATTTATAAGAAATTTCAGTCACTTAATAGTCTTTTTGTGTCATAATAAGTTAATTCGGCTTAGAAACAATGCATCCCAACTAAATTTTATTAAAATATACCCCAAAAATGTAACTTGACTAAATTGAAATAAACTGATACTTTAAGTACTAAATTATAATTTACAATAAAGTTTAGGGACGTAATTGTCTTCTCATGTCTCCTTAAGTTAATTAAACTTAGAAACAATGCATCTGATGAGGGCATCCAAAGTCAACAACATGCAACAAGTCAAACTACAAGTGATTCCGGAGAAGCTGAGGAGGAGGTTCGAGTTCTACATCGAGGCCCGACAATGCTTCAGGATCCAAGCCCATATCAGAGGGATCCACTTGTAGACATCACTGGGCCCATGACCAGAAGCAGAGCGAAGAAGGTGCGAGAAGCTCTCAATAACCTTGTTCAAGCTTGCCATCAAGATGCCTAGCTGATTGTAGAAGCCCACGCCTTGGAGCAAAATGTAGGAAATGTGCAATTTGCAACTCTTCTAACTATCTTGGAAGGAGAGGCGCAAATCATCACATTTTAGTCAAGAAGAAGGCTGTTTCTTGAATTCTTGAAGAAGCCGGGAGGTTCTTGGACTTAAAGAAACCAAATAATAAAATTCCCTACAATTTGGGCCGACCCAAAAACTCATGGACCAGCCCACAAGTTTTCGGCCAGCCCAAGTGGAGACATGAAACCGCACGGCCCAATCCAAGGAGAGAAGCCCACACGGCCAACCCAAGGAAAAAGCCACACGGTTTAGGGTTTTAGGGAATTAGTTTTTCAGAATTTTAATTAAGTCTTTTTTTAGTCTTTTAGTTAATTTCCAAAAAGGGTTTTCCTTATTCTTTTTGGGAGTAGGATTATCATTCTTTTCCTACTTGTTTTCTAATTAGCTTTCCTTCTTGATTTAGGAGTTGTAATTTTCGAAATTACCTTTTCTTTTTCTTACCATTCTCCTACTTCTTTCAGGAGTTGGTATTGTAAAGGAAATTAACCTCTTGGTTAATTTCCAATTCTTTTCCTTTTCTTTTTCTACTGATTTTCGGCCATCCTTACTCCTATTTAAAGGGGCCGAAACTTCAATAAAATTTAGAGTATTTCAGATCAAAAACTTAGTGTTTGAGATACCTCCTTTTATTGCTTTATGTATTTGCATGTTGTAGTTTACATAATTGCATGAAACTTAGCCTTTTAGGTTCTTGCTCAACCTAATTGTTCGCATGTTTCACACCTCTTTTCTTGCACTTGGTTCGAATTCTTAAACAAACTGGTCAGGATAGTTTATCCCTTGTTTTATCAATTTGAACGTAAGTTAAAGGTTTTTAGAGCTTGTCACTTAATCACAAGGTCCTTGGCAACATTATCCGCATGTGTACAACCGTCCACATCAATTGGTATCAGAGCTAAGGAGTGGTTTCGTGACCGGAGGAGATCAACCGATCAAATCCTTTTCCAGGTGTTTTCTTTTCCTTATTAAATCTTGATTGTTCTTGAAATTCTTGGAATTGAATTCATCTTCTTGGGGGGAAAATTTTTTTTCTTCCGGCTTAAAATTGCGATTTTGTGTACTGTTTTTCCATCTTTAAAATCGCAAATTTTCTTACAAATTCGGATACCCTTGCTGCAATTTTTGAAATTAAAATCGGACCTCAATTTTCAGATTAGGGTTTCGGTTTTTAGTGACACTAGGGTTTCGGGTTTTCCGTCGCTACTTCACGCGACCTACGGTTTTTGTTGCTTGGCTTTTGCGACATTTTTCTACCCTTCTTTTGGTGCTGATTTTGCTGAAAATTGTGAGTTTTGCGGTTGATGTTAAGCAGCTCACTTGTTTGCGCATTATAAAATTGCATGCTCTTGTTTTGGATACTTTCTTTTGAATTCTTGAAAATATAGTGAATTCTTGATTTCGTATCCTTGTGCTGCTAAGATTATCCCTGGGATTAGGCTAGTACTTTGAAAAAAAATTGTTTTTCTGGCCCTAGGGTTTTCATAATTCAAAATCGCATCTTGCTATAATTTGGTACTGTTTTCGGCCATTAAAGGGTATTAATTTCGCACATTAGGTACTGTTTTGCATATTAGAAGCCTTGATAATTTGTGGGGATTGGTTTCTTGATTACCTATTGGGTGGGTGATCGCTTCTTTGGGTAGTTTAGGCTTTCCTGAAGTTGTTTCAACTCTGCTAATTTTTCTTTGCTTCTATTCACCTTGAATTGCCCTGCTTTCAATTGCCTTGTTTATCTTTTCGTGCGACCTATACATTAGATCTTTAATTATAGTTTGGATTTTGTCATCGTGCACACTCATCTTTTCTGAAATTTGAGGGCTTAACCCCGAAATTTCCTGTTGTGTACTTCATATCTGAACTATATTACATAAATATCGTTTGCGAAAAGATTTTTCAAAAACAGAACCAAGTGTGGTTTTTGCGAAAATTTTGCTTCTTTCTTAAGTGTCATTGCTTTTGTGTGAATTGCTGCTTGCCTGATACATTTATCAATACCGGGAGGTTTGAGTGGTAAAAGGCTTGAGTGCACATCTTATACAGGGCGCCACCCTAGAGCGATACACGGGGTTTGTGTGTAGCTATTAGGTGGGACACTTGGGGGAATAAGGGGGTAAGGTTCTTTCTCACTTTTCCTTATTCTTAGCAGACAGATTTTCGCTTTCTTTTACCAATGTCAGGTGGTAGTGCTCCTAACCCTCTCGGGAACGAGCAAATTCTGGCTGCGATTGCGCAACTCTCCGCGCGATTCGCTACTTTAACGGAGGAAGTCGCCGACCTCAGGACTGAACGGGAACAGAGGCGCACAGACTCAGACGACGAACCGGCCGGTCCAGGCCCCAACGCCGCAGACCAGCCATTCGCAGGCCTCAGTCAGTGCAAAACTACCGTTCCACCCTTTGCCGGAGGCACGAATCCAGAAGAGTACTTAGACTGGGAGATGAAGATGGAGCGCATCTTTGAGCTTCATGCGATCCCAGAGCACAAGAAGGTCCAGCTCGCAGTTGTACATTTCACAGACTATGCCCTAATCTGGTGGAATCAGCAGCAGGACCAGCGCCGAAATACACGCCCAATGCGTGCCCGCGCACCGCCTCTCTCTTGGTTTGATTTGACTACTTCTATGCGTAGGACTTTTGTACCGGACTACTATTTTAGAGAATTGTATAGGAAATTACATACTCTTGTACAAGGTTCTATGTCCGTAGATGAGTACTATAGAAAGTTAGAGATGGCAAAAATTAGGGCTAATGTACAGGAAGATGAGCCCGCATCTATGGCTCGTTTTCTTAGTGGTTTAAACAGGGGGATTGCTTTAGCTGTTGAATTGCAGAATGCTACAACTCTGACAGACATGCTGCACAAAGCTCGAGTTATGGAGGAGTATCTGAAGTCCGTTCCACCAGTCCGGACACCTACCAGCGCCCCACCAGCCTGGCGCAAGAATCCTGCCTACTCTCCACCGCAAGGAGGCCAAGCATGTCTGACCGCAAGGCCATTGTCCCTGTTGCCGCCGCCACCCCTTCTTCATCGCAGCAGAAAACGCCATCAACTCCCAGGCAGTCTATCAGCAACGTTACTTGCCACAAATGCTCCGGCCGTGGCCACTACATGCGTGACTGTCCCAACATCCGGAAGGTATTATTGGGCCAAGATGGTGAGTACATATCAGAATCCGATGAAGAGGAGCCAACCGTTGACCCTATCAAGGAGTTGACTGACAGCACTCCGTCAGAACCTGTGGAGCAGTTCGAATTTCTTGAAGAAGATCCTTCTCAGAACTTGGTTACTCGCACTCTGACTACAGCTGCTGTCCCGGACACGTCCCAAAGGACAAACATCTTCCATGCCCGCACCAAGGTAAATGGAAAGTTATGTGTTCTGATTATTGATGGAGGGAGTTGTACTAATGTTGCTAGTGAGTATATGGTTGATAAGCTGCGCCTCCCTGTCATCAATCATCCACGTCCTTATCGGCTTCAATGGCTCGACAGCTCAGACGGCTACAGAGTCACAAAGCAGGTAAGCGTACCATACGCTATCGGTAAGTTCGAATCCACGGTTTTATGTGATGTTCTGCCAATGGAGGCTTGTCACATTCTACTCGGACGACCATGGCTCTTTGACCTGAAGGCAACACATGATGGGGTCGCCAACACTTACTCGGTCTGCCAGGAGGGCAAGATCCACACATTCCTACCCATGCCACCGGCTGAAGTGCGATCAGAAGCTGTTCGTATGAAGGAGTCACTCGCTAAATGGGAAGCTGAAAGGCGCCAAGCGAAGGGTAAGGGGAAAGAAATTGTTGTAAAGGGTAGTAAGGCGAACTCTGATAAGCCTGATCAGGACAAAGTTAGGAGTAGTTGTTTTGCAACGAGAGGAGAGATAGGTCAAGTGTTAGACAGCAATGATGATGTATTTGTTTTAGTCTGTAAGGATAACTGTGCTAACCCTGACGATATCCCTCGGGATATCCCTACAGAAGTCAATTCTTTGTTGCAGGAATTTGCTGATGTCTTTCCAGACGAGTTGCCGCAGGGTCTGCCGCCACTTCGAGGTATTGAACATCAGATTGACTTCATCCCTGGCGCGCCTATACCAAATCGCCCTGCATACAAGGCAAATCCGGAGGAAACAAAGGAGTTGCAGGCGCAAATTGAGAAGCTATTGGCGCATGGTCAGGTAAGGGAATCTCTAAGTCCTTGTGCTGTACCTGTTATTCTAGTCCCTAAGAAAGAAGGTACATGGAGAATGTGTATGGATTGTAGAGCAGTAAATAAGATAACAATCAAGTATAGGCACCCTATCCCTAGGCTTGATGACATGTTAGAAGATTTGCATGGTTCTACTGTTTATACAAAAATAGATCTACACAGGGCTATCATCAAATTCGCATGAGGGAGGGGGATGAATGGAAAACTGCTTTTAAAACTAAATTTGGTTTATATGAGTGGTTAGTCATGCCCTTTGGTCTCACAAATGCACCTAGTACTTTCATGAGATTAATGAATCATGTGCTTAGAAAGTTTATAGGTAAATTTGTTGTTGTGTATTTTGATGATATCTTGATCTATTCCAGAGATTATGATTCGCATGTTGAGCATCTTCGTTTGGTTTTAATTGAATTACGTGCTAATCAGTTATATGCCAAGATGCAAAAGTGTACCTTTTGTGTTTCGGAGGTTGTTTTTCTTGGTTTTGTAGTCTCTGCAGATGGTGTCAAAGTTGATGATGCCAAGGTGAAGGCCATTAGGGATTGGCCGCAGCCAACATCGGCCGCCCAAGTTCGGTCCTTCCATGGACTGGCTGGATTCTACAGGCGGTTTGTAAAAGATTTCTCCACTAAAGCCGCGCCCCTCAATGATCTCTGCAAGAAAAACGCACCATTTGTGTGGGGGCCAGCTCAGGAAAAAGCTTTTACTACTTTAAAGCATGATCTCACTCATGCACCTGTTTTAGCATTACCTGATTTTGATAAAGTGTTTGAACTAATGTGTGATGCATCAGGTGTTGGAATTGGCGCAGTCTTAATGCAGGAGAAGAAGCCTATCGCCTTTTTCAGTGAGAAACTCAAAGGGGCTGCCTTAAATTATCCTACATATGATAAGGAGCTCTATGCTGTTGTCCGTGCTTTTGAAACGTGGTCACATTATTTGATGTCTAAGGAATTTGTTGTTCATAGTGATCATGAGTCTCTTAAGCATTTAAAAGGGCAAAATAAGTTAAATAGACGTCATGCAAAGTGGGTTAATTTCATTGAGTCTTTTCCTTATATTATCAAGTATAAGAAAGGTAAGGATAATTTAGTTGCTGACGCTCTATCTCGCAGGTATGAAATGCTGACAATTCTTGATCATACATTGTTAGGTTTCGCATACCTCAAGGATTTGTATGCTTTTGATGTTGATTTTGCTGATGTGTATAAAGCATGTGAATCTGGTGCATTCCAAAAGTACTTTAGACAGGATGGGTTTCTGTTTAGAGAAAATAGGTTATGCATCCCTCGTAGTTCCACTAGGGAATTACTGGTTCGTGAAGCTCATAGTGGGGGGCTTATGGGTCATTTTGGTGTGCATAAAACTCTTGAACTGTTGCATGAACACTTTTATTGGCCACATATGCGCAAAGATGTACAGAATGTTTGCTCTCGATGCATTAATTGTTTGCAAGCTAAATCTACTTCTAAGCCCCATGGACTTTACACGCCATTGCCTATCCCTTCTGTGCCCTGGACTGACATTTCTATGGATTTTATTTTAGGGCTTCCAAGGACGCAGAAAGGTAATGATTCTTTATTTGTCGTTGTTGATCGTTTTTCTAAAATGGCGCATTTTATTCCTTGCAGGAAATCAGATGATGCCAGACATGTAGCTGAGCTGTTCTTTCAGGGCATTGTGCGGCTACATGGAATTCCGAGAACCATAGTCTCCGATCGCGACGTCAAATTCTTGAGTTATTTTTGGAAGACTTTGTGGTCCCGCCTCGGCCCAAAACTGTTGTTTTCGACTACAAGTCATCCACAGACGGAAGTCACCAACCGAACCGTTGGCAACCTACTCAGAGCTTTGATTCAGAAGAACCTCAAGCGTTGGGAAGACATCTTACCGGTTGCAGAGTTTGCCTACAACCGAACCAAGCATTCATCAACAGGGTTCTGTCCATTTGAAGTTGCTTACGGCTTTACTCCCTTGACGGTGATGGATCTCATTCCTTTGCCGCCCAAAGAACAGGTAAATCCAGACGGTGCGAAGAAAGCTGAAGCAGTGCAACGCATGCATGCAAAAGTTCGAGCTAATCTGGAGAAGACTTATGCGAAAGCCGCCGCCAATGCAAACCAACGGCGCAAGGCTGTGAATTTCGAACCAGGTGACTGGGTTTGGGTTCACATGAGGAAGGAACGATTCCCTGCAGCGAGAAGGACCAAACTCCATCCAAGGGGCGATGGACCTTTTCAGATCGTTTCCAAGATTGGGCCTAACGCCTACAAGCTCGATTTACCAGGTGAGTATGGTGTTAGTTCTTCCTTTAATGTTGCTGACTTGTCTCCTTTTGTTGATGAACAGGTTGCTGATTTGAGGACACATCATTTTCAACCGGGAGGGGATGATGAGGGCATCCAAAGTCAACAACATGCAACAAGTCAAACTACAAGTGATTCCGGAGAAGCTGAGGAGGAGGTTCGAGTTCTACATCGAGGCCCGACAATGCTTCAGGATCCAAGCCCATATCAGAGGGATCCACTTGTAGACATCACTGGGCCCATGACCAGAAGCAGAGCGAAGAAGGTGCGAGAAGCTCTCAATAACCTTGTTCAAGCTTGCCATCAAGATGCCCAGCTGATTGTAGAAGCCCACGCCTTGGAGCAAAATGGAGGAAATGTGCAATTTGCAACTCTTCTAACTATCTTGGAAGGAGAGGCGCAAATCATCACATTTTAATCAAGAAGAAGGCTGTTTCTTGAAGTCTTGAAGAAGCCGGGAGGTTCTTGGACTTAAAGAAACCAAATAATAAAATTCCCTACAATTTGGGCCGACCCAAAAACTCATGGACCAGCCCACAAGTTTTCGGCCAGCCCAAGTGGAGACATGAAGCCGCACGGCCCAATCCAAGGAGAGAAGCCCACACGGCCAACCCAAGGAAAAAGCCACACGGTTTAGGGTTTTAGGGAATTAGTTTTTCAGAATTTTAATTAAGTCTTTTTTTAGTCTTTTAGTTAATTTCCAAAAAGGGTTTTCCTTATTCTTTTGGGAGTAGGATTATCATTCTTTTTCTACTTGTTTTCTAATTAGCTTTCCTTCTTGATTTAGGAGTTGTAATTTTCGAAATTACCTTTTCTTTTTCTTACCATTCTCCTACTTCTTTCAGGAGTTGGTATTGTAAAGGAAATTAACCTCTTGGTTAATTTCCAATTCTTTTCCTTTTCTTTTTCTACTGATTTTCGGCCATCCTTACTCCTATTTAAAGGGGCCAAAACTTCAATAAAATTGAGAGTATTTCAGATCAAAAACTTAGTGTTTGAGATACCTCCTTTTATTGCTTTATGTATTTGCATGTTGTAGTTTACATAATTGCATGAAACTTAGCCTTTTAGGTTCTTGCTCAACCTAATTGTTCGCATATTTCACACCTCTTTTCTTGCACTTGGTTCGAATTCTTAAACAAACTGGTCAGGATAGTTTATCCCTTGTTTTATCAATTTGAACGTAAGTTAAAGGTTTTTAGAGCTTGTCACTTAATCACAAGGTCCTTGGCAACATTATCCGCATGTGTACAACCGTCCACATCAAGGGCCGCCCAGCAGGATCGATTCGAGGAGGAAGACATCCACACCCCACGAGCTGGCACTGATACAAAGCCCTTTGAAGGTTTAAGTCAATTCATCCGCATGTGTACCTTGGTCCACATCACTGTCGATGCTTATTTTAAGAAATTAGAGATGGCTAAGATTAGTGCCAATGTAATAGAAGACGATGCCGCCAGCATGGCGCATTTTCTTAGTGGGCTTAATAGAGGGATAGCTTTAGCGGTGGAACTATAGAATGCTACTAGTTTGACGGATATGCTCCACAAAGCCAGAGTGATGGAAGAATACCTAAAGACTATTCCACCAGTTAGGACCCCTGCCAGCAGGGGTACTACTTGGAGAAAGAATCCGGTATACACGCCAACACCCGCCAAGAAACCGTTCAACCCTAAACGTAAAGCTATTCAGTCTGCCCCAACCACCTCTTCTTCTTCAGTAGCTAAATCGTCTTTCACACTGAAGCAGAGCATCTCGCACATCACTTGCCATAAGTGTTCTGGCCGCGGGCACTACATGTGGGACTGTCCTAACATCAGAAAGGTACTATTAGGGCAAGATGGTGAGTATATCTCAGAAGAAGAAGACGATTAAGAAGCCAACCGCATCCCAGATTTAGCTGACAACAGCAAGTCCGATACAATGGAGGACGTTCATCGACCAGAGGACTATAGTCAGATGGCCATTGTGTCCCGATCCTTGACTACAACTGTTGCCCAGGATGCTTTGCAATGGACCAATATCTTCCACACCAGGACCAAAGTCAATGGAGGTGTATGCATTCTGATAGTTGACGGCGAGAGCTGCACCAATATCGCCAGTGAGTACATGGTTGAAAAGCTCAAGCTCCCAACAGTTAACCATCCACATCCGTACCGGCTGCTATGGCTTGACAGCTCAGAAGGCTACAGAGTCACCAAGCAGGTGTGAGTTACTTTTGCTATCGGTAAGTTCGAGGGACAGGTTATGATGTGGACGGATGTACACATGCGGATGAAAGTTGCCCGGAAAGTGTGATTAAGTAGCGTAGCTCGTATAATCTCTAACTTACTCGAAAATAAGAGAAACAAAAACAAGCTAACCTAAGCTAATTTGTTTTAGATTTTTGAACCAAGTGTAAGAAAGAGTTGAAACATGCGAATTAATTAGGTAGAGCAATTAACCTAATTAGCTAAGTTTCATGCAATATGTAAACTACACGCATGCAAATACATAAAGCAATAAAGGGAGAGTACTCAAAACTAATAGTTTTATGATCTGAATACTTGTTTTATTAATGATGTGCAGCTGCCTATTTATAGGTAAGAACAGCCGAAAAAGTCATCTAAAAGAATAAGAAAAAAGAAGTAGAATTGGAAATCAATCAAGAGATTGATTTCCTTTACAATACCAAACCCTGAAAGAAGTGGGGAATGGTAAAAGAAAAAGGAAATTTCGGTTTACCCTTAAACTTGTGGTAGCCGAAAAATTACAACCCAAAACAAGAAGGAAAACTAATTTGGAAACAAGAAGGAAAACTAATAAACTAAGGGCAAAAATAGGGAACATGCACAAACCCTTATTTTCCCCCAAACCCTAACCCTTAACTTCCAACCCTAATGACTTAAGCTTGGCCGTGTGGGCTTTTTCTTGTTGGGCTGGCCGATCCTAATTTGTGGAATGGACTTCATGAGTTGGGTCGGCCCAATGTTGATGTCGCAATGTGGAATGATGAAGGGAGCTTCTGGAATCTTCTGGAACCTCCCGGAATCATTTCGGAATCAAGATTTTCAAGATTCTTCAAGATTCTGCAAAATATGAAATTCAAGAATTTGAGTAAAATCAAGAACTTCAAGAATTGTTTCTTTAAAGTCCAAGAACCTTCCGGTGTCTTCAAGAACTTCAAGAAACAACCTTCTTCTTCATTGTGGATTGGGGAATTGCGCCTCTTCTTCAAGAATTGTTAGGAGAGTTGCAATTTGAACCTTTCCGTCTTTGTTTTCCAAGGCGTTTCCTTCTACTATCAATTGAGCGTCTTGATGGCAGGCTTGTACAAGGTTGTTGAGTGTCTCTTGAACCTTCTTTGCTCTGCTTCTGGTCATTGGCCCAATGATGTCTACAAGTTGATATGGACTTGGATCCTGAAGCATTGTTGGACCTCGATGTAGAACTCGAATCTCCTCAGCTTCTCTGGACTCACTTGCTTATGGATTTGTTGCTGGACTTTGGATGCCCTCATCATCCCCTCCCGGTTGAAAAGGATTTGACCTCAAATCAGCACCCTGTTCATAAGTAAAAGGAGAGAAGTCAGCAACATTAAATGAAGTACTAACACCATACACACCTGGTAAATCAAGCTTGAAAGCATTAGGCCCCATCTTGGACACGATTTGAAAAGGCCCATCGCCCCGGGGATGGAGTTTCATCCTCCTCACAGCAGGGAATCGTTCCTTCCTCATGTGAACCCAAACTCAGTCGCCTGGTTCAAAGTTCACAGCTTTTGCGCCGTTGGTTTGCATGAGCGGCGGCTTTGGCGTAAGTCTTCTCAAGGTTCGCCCTAACCTTGGCATGTAGGCGCTTGACGGTTTCAGCTTTCTTGGCGCCGTCGAGATTAACTTGTTCCTTTAGTGGCAAAGGGATGAGATCAATAACCGTCAAAGGAGTGAAGCCATAGGCAACTTCGAATGGACAGAACCCTGTTGAGGAGTGCTTTGTGCGGTTGTATGCAAACTCTGCAACCGGCAAGATTTCATCCCAACGCTTTAGATTCTTTTGAATTAACGCCTTAAGGAGATTGCTAATGGTGCGGTTGGTGACTTCCGTCTGACCATCCGTTTGTGGATAACTTGTAGTCGAAAACAGGAGTTTTGTGCCGAGGCGTGACCACAAAGTCTTCCAAAAGTAACTCAGAAATTTGACGTCGCGATTAGAGATAATGGTGCTCGGTATTCCATGCAGCCGAACTATTCCCTGAAAGAATAAGTTCGCAATATGTCTGGCATCATCTGATTTCCTGCAAGGAATAAAGTCTGCCATTTTAGAAAATCGATCAACTACGACAAATAATAAGTCATTACCTCTTTGCATCCTCGGAAGACCTAGAATAAAATCCATTAAAATGTCAGTCCAAGGTAAAGAAGGAATAGGTAAAGGCGTGTAAAGTCCATGGGGTTTAGATGTAGATTTAGCCTTTAAACAATTGATACAACGAGTGCAAACATGCTGTACATCTTTTCGCATATGAGGCCAATAAAAATGTTCCTGTAACACTTCAAGTGTTTTATGCACACCAAAATGAAATTCAAGATTTTCAAGAAAATCAAGAACTTCAAGAAATGTCTCTTTAAAGTCCAAGAACCTTCCGGCGTCTTCAAGAACTTCAAGAAACAGCCTTCTCTTCATTGTGGAATGGGGAATTGCGCCTCTTCTTCAAGAATTGTAAGGAGAGTTGCAATTTGAACCTTTTCGGCTTTGTTCTCCAAGGCATTGGCTTCTACTATCTATTGAGCATCCTATCGGCAGGCTTGTACAAGGTTGTTGAGAGTCTCTTGAACCTTCTTTGCTCTACCTCTTGTCATTGGCCCTATGATATCTACAAACCCCTTTGATATGGACTTGGATCCTGAAGCATTGTTGGGCCTCAGTGTAGAACCCGAACCTCCTCAGCTTCTCAGGACTCACTTGTCTGTGGACTTGTCGATGGACTTGGGATGCCCTCATCACATAGGCCTGGTATTGCGCCTCTAGTCCAACTCCTAATTCCACCAAACGAGGGCATATTCGGTGAAATTGACAACCGCGAGTGGAGCTGATGAGGGTATCCTAAGTCAAGCAACAAATCAAAGTCAACAAGCAAGTGGTTCCGGAGAAGCTGAGGAGGAGGTTCGAGTTCTACATCGAGGCCCGACAATGCTTCAGGATCCAAGCCCATATAGAGGGATCCACTTGTAGACATAACTGGGCCCATGACCAGAAGCAGAGCGAAAAAGGTTCGAGATACACTCAACAACCTTGTTCAAGCTTGCCATCAGGATGCTCAGCTGATTGTAGAAGCCCACGCCTTGGAGCAAAATGAAGGAAATGTGCAACTTGCAACTCTTCTAATCATCTTTGAAGAAGAGGCGCAAATCACCAAGTCCTAATGAAGAAGAAGGCTGTTTCTTGAAGTCTTGAAGAGGCCGGAAGGTTCTTGGGCTTTAAAGAAACAATTCATGAAGTTCCCTACAATTTGGGCCGACCCAAACTCATGGAGGACCAGCCCATAAGTTTCGGCCAGCCCAAGAAAGCAAGAGGAAGCCGCACGGCAGACCACAAATCAAGCCAACGGTTAGTTACTTAATTAGGGAATTTCTTTAATTAATTAAGTTGTTTCTTTTATTCTTTTAAGTTAGTTTCCAAAAAGGGTTCCCTTATTCTTTTTGGAAGTAGGAATTTTATTCTTTTCCTTATTTTTAGTTTACAAATTCGGCTACCACTTGTTAAGGGTAAAACCGAATTTCCTTTTCCTTTTCTTACCATTCTCCTACTTCTTTCAGGGTTTGGTATTGTAACAGAAATTAACCTCTTGGTTAATTTCCAATTCTAATTCTTTCCTTCTTCTATTTTTTGTATTATTTTCTGCTACCTCTCCTATAAATAGGGGCCGAATTCTTCAATAATATTCAGAGTATTCAGATCATAAAACTTAGTGTTTGAGTACCCTCCTTTTATTGCTTTATGTATTTGCATGTTGTAGTTTACATAATTGCATGAAACTTAGCTAATTAGGTTCTTGCTCTACCTAATTATTCACATGTTTCAAATCTCTTTCTTACACTTGGTTCGACTATAAAACAAGTTAGCTTAGGATAGCTTCTCTTTGTTTCTCTTAGCCGAAAATAAGTAGAGAATTCTAAGAGCTCGCCGCTTAATCACAAGGTCCTTGGCAACATTATCCGCATGTGTACAACCGTCCACATCAATTGGTATCAGAGCTAAGGAGTGGTTTCGTGGCTGAAGCTTTGAAATTTTCGATTTTTGCTGCTGTTTCTTCATCCTTAAAATCGAAAATTTTTCTTAAAAATTCGGATACCCTTGCTGTGATTTCAGAAATTAAAATCGGACCTTAATTTTCAAACTAGGGTTTTGGTTTCCGTGACACTAGGGTTTCGGATTTTCCGTCGCTAATTCTCGCGACGCTAGGGTTTAATTGCTAAGCCTTTTGCGACATTATTCTACCCCTTTTGGTGCTGTTCTTGCAGAAAATTGTGAGTTTTTGCGGTTGATGTTAAGCAGCTCACTTGTTTGCGCATTGTAAAATTGCATGCTCTAGTTTGGGATACCTTGTTTTGAATTCTTGAAAATATAGTGAATTCTTTATTTTTGTATCCTTATGCTGCTGAGATTATCCCTAGGATTAAGTTAGTAAATCAAAAAAAAAAAATTAAAATGCTTTTGCTGGCCCTAGGGTTTTCTTTTCATTAAAATCGCACCTAGTAAAATTCGGCCACTTGGGGGTTTGATTTAAAATCGCAATTAGGGTACTGTTTTGCATATTAGAAGAATTGATAATTTGTGGGGATTGGTTTCTTGATTACCTATTGGGTGGGTGATCTCTTCTTTGGGTAGTTTTAGGACTTTCCTGAAGTTGTTTCAACTCTGCTTATTTTCTTTGCTTCTATTCAATTTTGAATTGCCCTGCTTTCAATTGCCTAGTTATCTTTTCGTGCTACCTGGACATTTGCTCTTTAATTATAGTTTGGATTTTGTCATCGTGCACACTCATCTTTTCTGAAATTTGAGGGCTTAACCCCGAAATTTCCTGTTGTGTACTTTATATCTGAACTATATTACAAAATATCGTGTTGCGAAAAGATTTTTCAAAATAGAACCAAGTGTCTATTTTTGCGAAAATTTGCTTCTTTTCTTAAGTGTCATTGCTTTTGTGTGAATTGCTGCTTGCCTAATACATTTATCAATACCAGGAGGTAGAGTGGAAAAAGGCTTGAGTGTTCATAATTTACAGGGCGCCACCCTAGAGCGAAACACGGGGTTTGTGTGTAGCTGTTAGGTGGGAAACACTTGGGGGAATAAGGGGGTAAGGTTATTTCTCACTTTTCCTTATTCTTAGCAGACAGGTTTTCGCTTTCTTTATCCAATGTCAGGTGGAGGTGCTCCTAACCCTTTGGGTAACGAGCAAATACTGGCTGCGATTGCACAACTCTCCGCGCGATTCGCTACACTCACGGAGGAAGTCGCCGAACTCAAGACTGAACGAGAGCAACGCCGCACAGACTCAGACGACGATGTGCCCGCCCCTGGCACCAACGCCGCAGACCAACCTTTCGCAGGCCTCAGTCAGTGCAAGACAACCGTTTCGCCCTCTGCCGGAGGCACGAATCCAGAGGACTATCTCGACTGGGAGATGAAGATGGAGCGCATTTTTGAACTTCATGCGATCCCAGAACACAAGAAAGTCCAACTTGCAGTGGTCCATTTCACAGAATATGCCCTAATCTGGTGGAATAAACAGATGGATCAACGCAGAAACACGCGTCCCATGCGGGCCCGTGCTCCGCCTCTCTCGTGGTTTGATTTGACTACATCTATGCGTAGAACTTTTGTGCCTGACTACTATTTTAGAGAATTGTATAGAAAGTTACATACTCTTGTACAAGGTTCTATGTCTGTAGATGAATATTATAGAAAATTAGAGATGGCTAAAATTAGGGCTAATGTACAGGAAGATGAGCCCGCATCAATGGCTCGTTTTCTTAATGGTTTGAATAGGGGTATAGCTTTAGCTGTTGAATTGCAGAATGCCACAACTCTGACAGACATGCTACACAAAGCTCGGATCATGGAGGAGTATCTGAAGTCCGTTCCACCAATCCGGACACCTACCAGCGCCCCACCAGCTTGGCGCAAGAACCCAACCTACTCTCCACCAGCAAGGAGGCCGATCCAGTCAGAGAGAAAAGCCATAGTGATGCGGGCATACAAAGTCAACACGCAACAAGTCAAACTACAAGTGATTCCGGAGAAGCTGAGGAGGAGGTTCGAGTTCTACATCGAGGCCCGACAATGCTTCAGATCCAAGCCCATATCAGAGGGATCCACTTGTAGACATCACTGGGCCCATGACTAGAAGCAGAGCGAAGAAGGTTCGAGACGCACTCAACAACCTTGTTCAAGCTTGCCATCAGGATGCTCAGTTAATTGTAGAAGCCCACGCCTTGGAGGAAAATGGAGGAAATGTGCGATTTGCAAATCTTCTAACTATCTTTGAAGAAGAGGCGCAAATCATCAAGTCCTAATGAAGAAGAAGGCTGTTTCTTGAAGTCTTGAAGATACCGGGAGGTTCTTGGACTTAAAAGAAACAAACTAATAAAGTTGCCTACAAATTGGGCCGACCCAAAACTCATGGACCAGCCCACAAGTTTCGGCCAGCCCAAAAGGAAGCAAGAAGAAGCCGCACAAAGCAAGCCCAACGGCTAGCAAGTCCAAACGGCTAGTCCAAGCGGCTAGTTGCCAAATTAGGGATCTTTTCTTTTACTTAATTAGGTTGTTTTATTCTTTTAAGTTAATTTCCAAAAAGGGTTCCCTTATTCTTTTTGGAAGTAGGATTTTTATTCTTTTCTTTATTTTTAGTTACAATTTTCGGCTGCCACTTGTTAAGGGTAAAATCCGAAAATTGCTTTCCTTTTCTTACCATTCCTACTTCTTTCCTGGTTTGGTAATTGTAAAAGAAATTAACCTCTTGGTTAAATTCCAATTCTAATTCTTTCCTTCTTCTACTTATTGTACCTTTTTTTCGGCTGCCTCTACACTTATAAATAGGCACCGAATTCATTAATAATAATTAGAGTATTCAGATCATAAAACTTCGTGTTTGAGTACCCTCCTTTTATTGCTTTATGTATTTGCATGTCGTAGTTTACATAATTGGATAAAACTTAGCTAATTAGGTTCTTGCTCTACCTAATTATTCGCATGTTTCACATCTCTTGCTTGCACTTGATTCGAATTCATAAACAAGTTAGCTAGGTTAGCTTCCCTTTGTTTTCTCTTAAATCCGAACGTGAGTTAGGGGTTTTATTCGAGCTTGTCACTTAATCACAAGGTCCTTGGCAACATTATCCGCATGTGTACAACCGTCCACATCACATAGTCCCTGTTGCCGCCACCCCTTCTTCATCACAGGCCAGAACGCCATCAACTCCCAGACATCCATCAGCAATGTAACTTGCCACAAGTGTTGATGAGGACATCAAGGGCGAAAACAACACACATTATGAGGCAGAAACAAAGAGGACGGCCAAAAAGAAGCACACGCCTTGAAGAAGAAAGAAGGAAATGTTCAAATTGCAACTCTTCTAACCATTCTTGAAGAAGAGGCGCAATTCAGCACTTTCCATTAAAGAAGAAGGCTGTTTCTTAAAGTCTTGAAGATGCCGGAAGGTTCTTGGGCTTTAAAGAAACAATTCATAAAGTTCCCTACAATTTGGGCCGACCCAAACTCATGGAGACAAAGCCCCCAAGTTTCGGCCAGCCCAAGAAGCTACAAGGAGCCACATGGACCAGCCCACAAAGCAAAACCCCACACGACTACATAATTAATTAGTTAGGGAATTTTCTTTTAATTAATTAAGTTTCTTTTTACTCTTTTAGTTAGTTTCCAAAAAGGGTTCCTTCTTGATCTCTTTTTGGGAGTAGGAATTTTATTCTTTTCCCTTATTGTTTTAATTGTACAATTCGGCAATCCCCCAAAGAAAAGAGGTGACCGAATTCCTACTTTCTTTTCTTACCATTCCTACTTCTTTCCGGGTTTGGTAAGGAAATTAACCTCTTGGTTAACCTCTTGGTTAATTTCCAATTCTAATTCTTTTCCTTATTATTTTCTTTCTTGTTTTCGGCTGATCCTTCCCTATAAATAGGGCAGCCGTGCATAATAATATTCAGAGTATTCAGATCATAAAACTTAGTGTTTGAGTACCCTCTTTTTATTGCTTTATGTATTTGGATGTTGTAGTTTACATAATTGCATGAAACTTAGCTAATTAGGTTCTTGCTCTACCTAATAATTCGCATGTTTCAAATCTCTTGCTTGCACTTGGTTCAACTATAAAACAAACTAGCTAGGTTAGCTTTCCTTTGTTTCTCTTAGCCGAACGTGAGTTTGAGAATTCTAAGAGCTCGCCGCTTAATCACAAGGTCCTTGGCAACATTATCCGCATGTGTACAACCGTCCACATCAAGTGTTCAGGCCGTGGCCAATACATGCGTGACTGTCCCAACATCCGGAAGGTATTATTGGGCCAAGATAGTGAGTACATTTCAGAGGACGATGAAGAAGAACTAGCCGTTAACCCCTCGCAGAAGTTAACTGACAGCACTCAGGCTGCACCAGTGGAGCAATTTGAGTTCCTCGAGGAAGATCCCTCTCAGAATTTGGTTACTCGCACTCTGACTACAGCTGCTGTCCCAGACACTACTCAACGGACAAACATCTTCCACGCCAGAACAAAGGTAAATGGAAAGTTGTGTGTTCTGATTATTGATGGAGGGAGCTGCACAAACGTTGCTAGTGAATACATTGTTGACAAGCTGAAGCTTCCTGTCATCAATCATCCACGTCCTTATCGGTTACAATGGCTCGACAGCTCAGACGGCTACAGAGTCACTAAGCAGGTAAGCGTACCATATGCTATCGGTAAGTTCGAATCCACTGTTTTATGTGATGTTCTGCCAATGGAGGCTTGTCACATTCTACTCGGACGACCATGGCTCTTTGACCTGAAGGCAACACATGATGGGGTCGCCAACACTTACTCGGTCTGCCAGGAGGGCAAGATCCACACGTTCCTACCAATGCCGCCGACTGAAGTGCGATCCGAAGCCGTTCGCATGAAGGAGTCCATCGCAAACTGGGAAGCTGAAAGGCGCCAAGCGAAGGGTAAGGGGAAAGAACTTGTAAAGGGTAGTAAGGCGAACCTGATAAGCCTGATCAGGACAAAGTTAGAAATAGTTATTTTGCAAGAAAAGGGGAGATAGGTCAAGTGTTAGACAACAATGATGATGTACTGGTTTTAGTTTGTAAAGATAGTTGCACTAACCCTAACGATATCCCTCGGGATATCCCTATAGAAGTCTCTTCTCTGTTGCAGGAATTTGCTGATGTTTTTCCAGAAGAGTTGCCGTAGGGTCTGCCGCCACTTCGAGGAATTGAACATCAGATTGACTTCATCCCTGGCGCGCCTATACCAAATTGGCCTGCTTACAAAGCAAATTCGGAGGAAACGAATGAGCTTCAAAAGCAAATCGACAAGCTATTGGCGCATGGTCAGGTAAGGGAATCTCTAAGTCCTTGTGCTGTACCTGTTATTCTAGTCCCTAAGAAAGATGGTACATGGAGAATGTGTATGGATTGTAGAGCTATAAATAAGATAACAATCAAGTATAGGCATCCTATCCCTAGGCTTGATGACATGTTAGAAGATTTGCATGGTTCCACAATTTATACAAAAATAGATCTTACACAGGGCTATCATCAAATTCGCATGAGGGAAGGGGATGAATGGAAAACTGCTTTTAAGACTAAATTTGGTTTATATGAGTGGTTAGTCATGCCCTTTGGTCTCACAAATGCACCTAGTACTTTCATGAGGTTAATGAATCATGTGCTTAGAAAGTTTATAGGTAAATTTGTTGTTGTGTATTTTGATGATATTCTGATCTATTATAGAGATTATAAATCGCATGTTAAACATCTTCGTTTGGTTTTAATTGAATTGCGTGCTAATCAATTATATGCCAAGATGCAAAAATGTACCTTTTGTGTTTCGGAGGTTGTTTTTCTCGGTTTTGTAGTTTCTGCAGAAGGTGTCAAAGTTGATGATGCCAAGGTTAAGGCCATTAGGGATTGGCCGCAGCCAACTTCGGCCGCATAGGTTCGGTCATTCCATGGATTGGTTGGATTCTACAGACGGTTTGTGAAGGATTTTTCCACTAAAGCCGCGCCTCTCAATGAATTGTGTAAAAAGAATGTTCCATTTGTGTGGGGGCAGGCTCAGGAAAACGCCTTTACTGTACTTAAGCATGATCTCACTCATGCACCTGTTTTAGCATTACCTGATTTTGATAAAGTGTTTGAACTAATGTGTGATGCATCAGGTGTTAGAATTGGCGCAGTACTAATGCAGGAATTGGCGCAATTTTAATGCAGGAAAGAAAGCCAATCGCCTTTTTCAGTGAGAAACTTAAAGGAGCTGCTTTGAATTATCCTACTTATGATAAGGAGCTCTATGCAGTTGTCTGTGCATTTGAGACTTGGTCACATTATTTGATGGCTAAAGAATTTGTTGTTCATAGTGATCATGAGTCTCTTAAGCATTTGAAAGGACAGAATAAGTTGAATAGACGTCATGCTAAGTGGGTTAACTTTATTGAATTTTTTCCTTATATTATTAAGTATAAGAAAGGTAAGGATAATTTAGTTGCTGACGCTCTATCTCGTAGGTATGAAATTCTGACAATTTTAGATCATACTTTGTTAGGATTCACATATCTCAAGGATTTGTATGCTTCTGATGTTGATTTTGCTGATTTGTATAAAGCATGTGAATCTGGTGCATTCCAAAAGTACTATAGACAGGATGGTTTTCTGTTTAGGGGAAAATAGGTTATGCATCCCTCGTAGTTCTACTAGGGAATTACTGGTTCGTGAAGCTCATAGTGGGGGTCTTATGGGTCATTTTGGTGTGCATAAAACACTTGAACTGTTGCATGAACACTTTTATTGCACACGTTGCATTAATTGTTTGCAAGCTAAGTCTACTTCTAAACCCCATGGACTTTACACGCCTTTGCCTGTACCTTCTGTACCTTGGACTGACATTTCTATGGATTTTATTCTAGGGCTTCCGAGGACGCAGAAAGGTAATGATTCTTTATTTGTCGTTGTTGATCGGTTTTCTAAAATGGCACATTTTATTCCTTGCAGGAAATCAGATGATGCCAGACATGTAGCAGAATTATTCTTTCAAGGGATAGTTCGGTTGCATGGAATTCCGAGAACCATAGTCTCAGATCGCGACGTCAAATTCTTGAGTTATTTTTGGAAGACTCTGTGGTCTCGCCTCGGCACAAAACTGTTGTATTCGACTACAAGTCATCCACAGACGGATGGTCAGACAGAAGTCACCAACCGCACCGTTGGCAACCTACTCAGGGCATTAATTCAGAAGAATCTCAAGCGTTGGGAAGAAATCTTGCCGGTTGCAGAGTTTGCATACAACCGAACCAAGCATTCCTCAACAGGGTTCTGTCCATTTGAAGTTGCCTACGGCTTTATTCCTTTGACGGTGATGGATCTCATCCCTTTGCCGCCAAAGGAACAAGTTAATCCAGACGTTGCAAAGAAAGCTGAAGCTGTGCAACGCATACATGCTAAAGTTCGAGTTAATCTGGAGAAGACGTATGCCAAAGCCGCCGCCAATGCAAACCAACGGCGCAAGGCTGTGGACTTCGAACCAGGCGACTGGGTTTGGGTTCACATGAGGAAGGAACGATTCCCTGCTGCAAGAAGGACCAAACTTCATCCAAGGGGCGATGGACCTTTTCAGATCGTTTCCAAGATTGGGCCTAACGCCTACAAACTCGACTTACCAGGTGAGTATGGTGTTAGTTCTTCCTTTAATGTTGCTGACTTGTTTCTTTTACTCATGAACAGGGTTCTGATTTGAGGACAAATCCTTTTCAACCGGGAGGGGATGATGAGGGTATCCTAAGTCAAGCAACAAATCAAAGTCAACAAGCAAGTGGTTCCGGAGAAGTTGAGGAGGAGGTTTGAGTTCTACATTGAGGCCCGAAAATGCTTCAGGATCCAAGCCCATATCAGAGGGATCCACTTGTCGACATCACTGGGCCCATGACCAGAAGCAGAGCGAAGAAGGTTCGAGATGCACTCAACAACCTTGTTCAAGCTTGCCATCAGGATGCTCAGCTGATAGTAGAAGCCCACGCCTTGGAGCAAAATGAAGGAAATGTGCAACTTGCAACTCTTCTAATCATCTTTGAAGAAGAGGCGCAAATCAGCAAGTCCTAATGAAGAAGAAGACTGTTTCTTGAAGTCTTGAAGAGGCCGGAAGGTTCTTGGGCTTTAAAGAGACAATTCATGAAGTTGCCTACAATTTGGGCCGACCCAAACTCATGGAGGACCAGCCCACAAGTTTCGGCCAGCCCAAGAAAGCAAGAGGAAGCCGCACGGCAGCCCACAAATCAAGCCAACGGCTGGTTACTTAATTAGGGAATTTCTTTAATTAATTAAGTTGTTTCTTTTATTCTTTTAAGTTAGTTTCCAAAAAGGGTTCCCTTATTCTTTTTGGAAGTAGGAATTTTATTCTTTTCCTTATTTTTAGTTTACAAATTCGGCTGCCACTTGTTAAGGGTAAAACCGAATTTCCTTTTCCTTTTCTTACCATTCTCCTACTTCTTTCAGGGTTTGGTATTGTAACAGAAATTAACCTCTTGGTTAATTTCCAATTCTAATTCTTTCCTTTTTCTATTTTCTGTATTATTTTCGACTACCTCTCCTATAAATAGGGGCCGAATCTTCAATAATATTCAGAGTATTCAGATCATAAAACTTAGTGTTTGAGTACCCTCCTTTTATTGCTTTATGTATTTGCATGTTGTAGTTTACATAATTGCATGAAACTTAGCTAATTAGGTTCTTGCTCTACCTAATTATTCGAATGTTTCAAATCTCTTTCTTACACTTGGTTCGACTATAAAACAAGTTAGCTTAGGATAGCTTCTCTTTGTTTCTCTTAGCCGAAGGTAATTAGAGAATTCTAAGAGCTCGCCGCTTAATCACAAGGTCCTTGGCAACATTATCCGCATGTGTACAACCGTCCACATCAGGAGCCTTCTTGTTTTCGGAACCCAGTGAAGCTCAAAGATCCGCTCCATCTTGATCTCCCAGTCTAAGTATTCTTCGGGGTCAGTACCTCCGCTGAAAGAAGGCACAGATGTCTTCAATTGACTTAGACATTCAAAGGACTTTGTATCAGAGCCAGCTCGTGGGGTGTGGACGTCTTCCTCCTCCTCAAACTGGCCCTGCTGAGTGGCCCTTATCTCATCGACCTCGCCCTTGAGGTCTGCGAATTGATAGGTCAAATTCGCAATGGCAGCCATGATTTGCGCATTCGTAACTGGGGGCGCTTCTCCTCCTGACATACCTACTAACCAAGAAAGATTCTTGCTAAGACAAATAAAAGTGAGCATAGTAACCTTACTCCCTTGTCCCCCTAGTATGGCCCTCCTAACAACTACACACAACCCTATGTATTGCTTTTAGGGATGGCAACCCTTATGTGCTGTATCACTCTGCCTTTTACCGCAAACCTGTATACTTAATTAAGTTCACAAATCCTGGGCAATGGTAACAAGCAACTAGTAAATCACACAAAGAACAAAACTATATAGGAAAGAGGTAAAAATCTTTCAAAAAAAAGAACTTGGTTCGATTTTCAAGTAAAAATATCTTTTCAAAAAATAAGTTTTGTAATATAGCTTAAACTAGTGCACAGAAAGGAACTTTCGGGGTGAAGCCCTCAAAGTTCAAGAAGTTAATGCCAGTGCATGAAGAAAAAATTCAAGCTATAATTCAGAGTAAACGTACAAGGTAGCACGAAAAGATTACAAGCTTAAGAAGCAGGGCAATTCAAGTGAAGAAATAAGAATAATCAGCGGGTTTGAAACAAATCAGGAAAGACCTAATCTAACCCAAGAAGTGATCACCCTACCCAGCGGGTAATCAAGAAACCAATTCCAACCAATTTGTTCAAGTTTTCAAAAATTTTACCCCTGTGGCGGAAAAATTCCCCAGATGTCAATGTGGTGCTGTGGGGAGTAGTGGCAAAAATGAACACTATCAAATTTGCAAGCACAATAACAGAGAAGAAGATTTCCAATAAAGAAAAGACAACTCATTGGCTGTGGAGTGTACTGCTGTGGGGAGTAGTGGTGATGCAAACCCCTGATTTCCAACGCCTTTGGAAACCAAGAACTCTACGCGAAATGTGCCAAGGAAAGTCTGAATGCAAGACACTGCTCTTAAACCCTAGAATCCTTACCCTTGGATTCGGCAGACTACTAACTTACAAAGTAAATTAAACACGCAATTTGAACCAAGTGGAGTAAACTAGAATTCAAAGCAAAGCTTTGATTAATAGACAGAGCAATTATCTATTAGCCTATAGTTTCTTGACTTTTATCAATTAACAAGCATGCAAATTACATAAGCCCAAAATAAAGGAGTGATTAAAGAAGTATAAATTCTAACTTAATCAATAATCAACTAAAAATAAAGTGAGGAATTTGGCTGCCTTATATAGGGGAGGGTGGCCGAATTCTTTGACCTAAAACTACTAAGAAAAGGTAGTGAAATTGGAAACCAATCAAGAGATTGATTCCTTACAAAATCAAATCCAAAAATAACTAGGATTGATTAAAGAAGGTAATTCGGCTGCACAAGGTGAAGATCTAGCCGAATTTACAATTAACAATAAGGAAATAAAGAAGTAAAAATAAATCACAAAAAGGTTTCAAGAAGGTAAACCTTTTCGGAAACTACCTAAAAATCAGCCTAAGTTGTAACAAACTTGTAAAAACCCTAACTAACTTGTAACAAACTTTGAGTAGAATTAGGAAACATGCACAAATCCTAATCCTTCCCTAACCTAAGCTTCCAAGTGGAGTGTGAGCTGCTCCTTGTGGGCTTTGGTCTGGCCAAAAATTGTGAAGTGGATTTCAAGGGGGTTTTGGCCCAAATAAGATGGCGCCTGGTGGAGATGATGTAGGGAGGTTCTAGAATCTTCTGGAATCTCCCGGAATCATTTCGGAATGTCAAAAACAAAGAACTTCAAGATTCTTCAAGATTTTCAAAAATTCTTCAAGATTCAGTAAGCCGCGAAATTCAAGATTTTCAAGAAAATCAAGAACTTTAAGAAATGCCCTTTCCTTCAGCTGGATTGATTAGTAGGCGCCATTTCCATTGTGATGGAGAGTACAGTGACGCTTTTATCCTTCCTTCTATTTTCTTCAAGGGCGCTTGTGTCCGTAATGAGTTGGGCTTCTGTAGCACTCCTTTGAACAAGGTTTTCAAGATCTTCTCTGAGCTTCCTTGTCCTTCTTCGGGTCATAGGCCCAACTATGTCAACGAACGGATCTCTTTGATATGGGCTCGGGTCCTGGAGCATTGACGGGCCTCTACGGAGCACACGAACCTCTGCTGCACTTTCTGAGTCCTCATTGGTTGAACTGGGATCCTCTGTGTACTGACTTGGCGTAGGGCTGGGGATGCCCTCATCATTCTCTCCCGGTTAGAAAGGATTCGACCTCGAATCAAGATCCTGGTCAAAATTAAACGTAGACCGGTCAGCAACATTAAAAAATGCACTAACGCTATACTCACCTGGCAGATCCAGTTTGTAAGCGTTATCCCCCATCTTTGCGATAACTTAAAAAGGCCCATCGCCTCTGGGGTGGAGTTTAGTCCTCCGGGCTGCTGGAAACCTTTCCTTCCTCATGTGAACCCAAACCCAGTCACCTGGTTCAAAGCTTACAGCCTTGCGACTTCGATTTGCATCTGAAGCATACTTGGCATTTTTCCTCTCAAGGTTCTCACAAACCCTTTGATGAATTCTTCTGACGGTGTCTGCTTTCTGTTCGACATCCAGACTTGTTTGATCCTTCAGGGGCAGTGGCAGTAAATCCATGACCGTCAATGGATTGAAGCCGTAGGCAGCTTCAAAGGGCGAAAATCCAGTTGATGAATGCTTGGAGCGATTGTAAGCAAATTCTGCAATCGCCAAGACCTGTTCTGATGAGGACATCAAGGGCGAAAACAACACATTATGAGTCAGAATCCACGAAACAAAGAGGACGGCCAAATAGAAGCTCACGCCTTGGAGCAAAATGGAGGAAATGTTCAAATTGCAATTCTTCTAACAATCCTTGAAGAAGAGGCGCAATTCAGCACTTCACAATGAAGAAGAAGGCTGTTTCTTGAAGTCTTGAAGATGCCGGAAGATTCTTGGACTTAAAAGAAACAAATTAATAAAGTTCCCTACAATTTGGGCAGACCCAAAACTCATGGACCAGCCCACAAGTTTCGGCCAGCCCAAAAGAAGCCACAAGGAGCTGCACGGTCAAAGCCCACACGGCAAAGCCCACACGGCAATTTAGTTAGGGTTCTTTTCTTTTCATTAATTAATTGTTTTATTTTTTTAAGTTAGTTTCCAAAAAAGAGTTCCTTCTTGATCTCTTTTTGGGAGTAGGAATTTTATTCTTTCCTACTTGTTTTCAACTTAGTTTCCTTCTTCTTTTGGTATTTGTAATTTCGGCAATCACCCAATTGAGAGGTGACCGAATTCTTTTCTTCCTTTTCTTACCATTCCTACTTCTTTCCGGGTTTGGTAATTGTAAAAGAAATTAACCTCTTGGTTAATTTCCAATTCTAGTTCTTTTCTTTTTCTATTTCTTGTATTTTTCGGCCACCCTACACTTATAAATAGGGGCCGACTTCTTCAATAAAAATCAGAGTATTCATATCATAAAACTTAGTGTTTGAGTACCCTCCTTTTATTGCTTTATGTATTTGCTTGTCGTAGTTTACATAATTGCATGAAACTTAGCTAATTAGGTTCCTGCTCTACCTAATTATTCGCATGTTTCACATCTCTTGCTTGCACTTGGTTCGAATTTATAAACAAGTTAGCTAGATTAGCTTTCCTTCGTTTTCTCTTAAATCCGAACATGAGTTAGGGGTTTTATTTGAGCTTCTCACTTAATCACAAGGTCCTTGGCAACATTATCCGCATGTGTACAACCGTCCACATCAATTGTGAAGTGCTGAATTGCGGCATCTTCAAGACTTCAAGAAACACTGATGTGGACGGTTGTACACATGCGGATAATGTTGCCAAGGACCTTGTGATTAAGTGACAAGCTCTAAAAACCCTTAACTTACGTTCAAATTGCTAAAACAAGGGATAAACTATCCTGACCAGTTTGTTTAAGAAATCGAACCAAGTGCAAGAAAAGAGGTGTGAAACATGCGAACAATTAGGTTGAGCAAGAACCTAAAAGGCTAAGTTTCATGCAATTATGTAAACTACAACATGCAAATACATAAAGCAATAAAAGGAGGTATCTCAAACACTAAGTTTATGATCTGAAATACTCTAAATTTTATTGAAATTTCGTCCCCTTTAAATAGGAGTAAGGATGGACGAAAATCAGTAGAAAAAGAAAAGGAAAAGAATTAGAATTGGAAATTAACCAAGAGGTTAATTTCCTTTACAATACCAACTCCTGAAAGAAGTAGGAGAATGGTAAGAAAAGAAAAGGTAATTTTCGAAAATTACAACTCCTAAATCAAGAAGGAAAGCTAATTAGAAAACAAGTAGGAAAAGAATAAAAATCCTACTTCCAAAAAGAATAAGGAAAACCCTTTTTGGAAATTAACTAAAAGACTAAAAAGACTTAATTAAAATCTGAAAAATAATTCCCTAAAAACCGTGTGGGCTTTTTCCTTGATTGGCCGTGTGGGCTGCTCCTTGGATTGGGCCATGCGGCTTCATGCTTCAACTTGGGCTGGCCGAAAACTTGTGGGCTGGTCCATGAGTTTTTGGGTCGGCCCAATTTGTAGGGAATTTTATTATTTAGTTTCTTTAAGTCCAAGAACCTCCCGGCTTCTTCAAGACTTCAAGAAACAGCCTTCTTCTTGATTAATGTGGGATGATTTGCGCCTCTCCTTCCAAGATAGTTAGAAGAGTTGCAAATTTCACATTTCCTCCATTTTGCTCCAAGGCGTGGGCTTCTACAATCAGCTGGGCATCTTGATGGCAAGCTTGAACAAGGTTGTTGAGAGCTTCTCGCACCTTCTTCGCTCTGCTTCTGGTCATGGGCCCAGTGATGTCTACAAGTGGATCCCTCTGATATGGGCTTGGATCCTGAAGCATTGTCGGGCCTCGATGTAGAACTCGAACCTCCTCCTCAGCTTCTCCGGAATCACTTGTAGTTTGACTTGTTGCATGTTGTTGACTTTGGATGCCCTCATCATCCCCTCCCGGTTGAAAAGGATTTGTCCTCAAATCAGCAACCTGTTCATCAACAAAAGGAGACAAGTCAGCAACATTAAAGGAAGAACTAACACCATACTCACCTGGTAAATCGAGCTTGTAGGCGTTAGGCCCAATCTTGGAAACGATCTGAAAAGGTCCATCGCCCCTTGGATGGAGTTTGGTCCTTCTTGCTGCAGGGAATCGTTCCTTCCTCATGTGAACCCAAACCCAGTCACCTGGTTCGAAATTCACAGCCTTGCGCCGTTGGTTTGCATTGGCGGCGGCTTTGGCATAAGTCTTCTCCAGATTAGCTCGAACTTTTGCATGCATGCGTTGCACTGCTTCAGCTTTCTTTGCACCGTCTGGATTGACCTGTTCTTTGGGCGGCAAAGGAATGAGATCCATCACCGTCAAGGGAGTAAAGCCGTAAGCAACTTCAAATGGACAGAACCCTGTGGATGAATGCTTGGTTCGGTTGTAGGCAAACTCTGCAACCGGCAAGATGTCTTCCCAACGCTTGAGGTTCTTCTGAATCAATGCTCTGAGTAGGTTGCCAACGGTTCGGTTGGTGACTTCCGTCTGACCATCCGTCTGTGGATGACTTGTAGTCGAAAACAACAGTTTCGTGCCGAGGCGGGACCACAAAGTCTTCCAAAAATAACTCAAGAATTTGACGTCACGATCTGAGACTATGGTTCTCGGAATTCCATGTAGCCGAACAACACCTTGAAAGAATAACTCAGCTACATGTCTGGCATCATCTGATTTCCTGCAAGGAATGAAATGCGCCATTTTAGAAAACCGATCAACAACGACAAATAAAGAATCATTACCTTTCTGCGTCCTCGGAAGCCCTAAAATAAAATCCATAGAAATGTCAGTCCAAGGCACAGAAGGGATAGGCAATGGCGTGTAAAGTCCATGGGGCTTAGAAGTAGATTTAGCTTGCAAACAATTAATGCATCGAGAGCAAACATTCTGTACATCTTTGCGCATATGCGGCCAATAAAAGTGTTCATGCAACAGTTCAAGTGTTTTATGCACACCAAAATGACCCATAAGCCCCCCACTATGAGCTTCACGAACCAGTAATTCCCTAGTGGAACTACGAGGGATGCATAACCTATTTTCTCTAAACAGAAAACCATCCTGTCTAAAGTACTTTTGGAATGCACCAGATTCACATGCTTTATACACATCAGCAAAATCAACATCAAAAGCATACAAATCTTTGAGGTATGCGAAACCTAACAATGTATGATCAAGAATTGTCAGCATTTCATACCTGCGAGATAGAGCGTCAGCAACTAAATTATCCTTACCTTTCTTATACTTGATAATATAAGGAAAAGACTCAATGAAATTAACCCACTTTGCATGACGTCTATTTAACTTATTTTGCCCTTTTAAATGCTTAAGAGACTCATGATCACTATGAACAACAAATTCCTTAGACATCAAATAATGTGACCACGTTTCAAAAGCACGGACAACAGCATAGAGCTCCTTATCATATGTAGGATAATTTAAGGCAGCCCCTTTTAGTTTCTCACTGAAAAAGGCGATAGGCTTCTTCTCCTGCATTAACACTGCGCCAATTCCAACACCTGATGCATCACACATTAGTTCAAACACTTTATCAAAATCAGGTAATGCTAAAACAGGTGCATGAGTGAGATCATGCTTTAAAGTAGTAAAAGCTTTTTCCTGAGCTGGCCCCCACACAAATGGTGCGTTCTTCTTGCAGAGATCATTGAGGGGCGCGGCTTTAGTGGAGAAATCTTTTACAAACCGCCTGTAGAATCCAGCCAGTCCATGGAAGGACCAACTTGGGCGGCCGATGTTGGCTGCGGCCAATCCCTAATGGCCTTCACCTTGGCATCATCAACTTTGACACCACCTGCAGAGACTACAAAACCAAGAAAAACAACCTCCGAAACACAAAAGGTACACTTTTGCATCTTGGCATATAACTGATTAGCACGTAATTCAATTAAAACCAAACGAAGATGCTCAACATGCGAATCATAATCTCTGGAATAGATCAAGATATCATCAAAATACACAACAACAAATTTACCTATAAACTTTCTAAGCACATGATTCATTAACCTCATGAAAGTACTAGGTGCATTTGTGAGACCAAAGGGCATGACTAACCACTCATATAAACCAAATTTAGTTTTAAAAGCAGTTTTCCATTCATCCCCCTCCCTCATGCGAATTTGATGATAGCCCTGTGTGAGATCTATTTTTGTATAAACAGTAGAACCATGCAAATCTTCTAACATGTCATCAAGCCTAGGGATAGGGTGCCTATACTTGATTGTTATCTTATTTACTGCTCTACAATCCATACACATTCTCCAAGTACCTTCTTTCTTAGGGACTAGAATAACAGGTACAGCACAAGGACTTAGAGATTCCCTTACCTGACCATGCGCCAATAGCTTCTCAATTTGCGCCTGCAACTCCTTAGTTTCCTCCGGATTTGCCTTGTATGCAGGGCGATTTGGTATAGGCGCGCCAGGGATGAAGTCAATCTGATGTTCAATACCTCGAAGTGGCGGCAGACCCTGCGGCAACTCGTCTGGAAAGACATCAGCAAATTCCTGCAACAAAGAATTGACTTCTGTAGGGATATCCCGAGGGATATCGTCAGGGTTAGCACAGTTATCTTTACAGACTAAAACAAATACATCATCATTGCTGTCTAACACTTGACCTATCTCTCCTCTCGTCGCAAAACAACTACTCCTAACTTTGTCCTGATCAGGCTTATCAGAGTTCGCCTTACTACCCTTTACAACAATTTCTTTCCCCTTACCCTTCGCTTGGCGCCTTTCAGCTTCCCAATTTGCGAGTGACTCCTTCATACGAACAGCTTCTGATCGCACTTCAGCCGGTGGCATGGGTAGGAACGTGTGGATCTTGCCCTCCTGGCAGACCGAGTAAGTGTTGGCGACCCCATCATGTGTTGCCTTCAGGTCAAAGAGCCATGGTCGTCCGAGTAGAATGTGACAAGCCTCCATTGGCAGAACATCACATAAAACCGTGGATTCGAACTTACCGATAGCGTATGGTACGCTTACCTGCTTTGTGACTCTGTAGCCGTCTGAGCTGTCGAGCCATTGAAGCCGATAAGGACGAGGATGATTGATGATAGGGAGGTGCAGCTTATCAACCATATACTCACTAGCAACATTAGTACAACTCCCTCCATCGATAATCAGAACACATAACTTTCCATTTACCTTGGTGCGGGCATGGAAGATGTTTGTCCTCTGGGACGTGTCCGGGACAGCAGCTGTAGTCAGTGTGCGAGTAACCAAGTTCTGAGAAGGATCTTCTTCAAGAAATTCGAACTGCTCCACAGGTTCTGACGGAGTGCTGTCAGTCAACTCCTTTATAGGGTCAACGGTTGGCTCCTCTTCATCGGATTCTGATATGTACTCACCATCTTGGCCCAATAATACCTTCCGGATGTTGGGACAGTCACGCATGTAGTGGCCACGGCCTGAGCACTTGTGGCAAGTAACGTTGCTGATCGACTGCCTGGGAGTTGATGGCGTTTTCTGCTGGGATGAAGAAGAAGTGGCGGCGGCAACAGGGACAATGGCCTTACGGTCAGACATGCTTGGCCTCCTTGCTGGTGGCGAGTAGGTCGGATTCTTGCGCCAGGCTGGTGGGGCGCTGGTAGGTGTCCGGACTGGTGGAACGGACTTCAGATACTCCTCCATAACTTGAGCTTTGTGCAGCATGTCTGTCAGAGTTGTAGCATTCTGCAATTCAACAGCTAAAGCAATCCCCCTGTTTAAACCACTAAGAAAACGAGCCATAGATGCGGGCTCATCTTCCTGTACATTAGCCCTAATTTTTGCCATCTCTAACTTTCTATAGTACTCATCTACGGACATAGAACCTTGTACAAGAGTATGTAATTTCCTATACAATTCTCTAAAATAGTAGTCCGGTACAAAAGTCCTACGCATAGAAGTAGTCAAATCAAACCAAGAGAGAGGCGGTGCGCGGGCACGCATTGGGCGTGTATTTCGGCGCTGGTCCTGCTGCTGATTCCACCAGATTAGGGCATAGTCCGTGAAATGTACAACTGCGAGCTGGACCTTCTTGTGCTCTGGGATCGCATGAAGCTCAAAGATGCGCTCCATCTTCATCTCCCAGTCTAAGTACTCCTCTGGATTGGTGCCTCCGGCAAAGGGCGGAACGGTAGTTTTGCACTGGCTGAGGCCTGCGAATGGCTGGTCTGCGGCATTGGGGCCTTGACCGGCAACATCGTCGTCTGAGTCTGTGCGCCTCTGTTCCCGTTCAGTCCTGAGGTCGGCAACTTCCTCCGTCAAAGTAGCGAATCGCGCGGAGAGTTGCGCAATCGCAGCCAGAATTTGCTCGTTCCCGAGAGGGTTGGGAGCACTACCACCTGACATTGGTAAAAGAAACGAAAATCTGTCTGCTAAGAATAAGGAAAAGTGAGAAATAACCTTACCCCCTTATTCCCTCAAGTGTTTCCCACCTAATAACTACACACAAACCCCGTGTATCGCTCTAGGGTGGCGCCCTGTATAAGATGTGCACTCAAGCCTTTTACCACTCAAACCTCCCGGTATTGATAAATGTATCAGGCAAGCAGCAATTCACACAAAAGCAATGACACTTAAGAAAGAAGCAAAATTTTCGCAAAAACCACACTTGGTTCTGTTTAGAAAAATCTTTTCGCAAAACGATATTTATGTAATATAGTTCAGATATGAAGTACACAACAGGAAATTTCGGGGTTAAGCCCTCAAATTTCAGAAAAGATGAGTGTGCACGATGACAAAATCCAAACTATAATTAAAGATCTAATGCATAGGTCGCACGAAAAGATAAACAAGGCAATTTGAAAGCAGGGCAATTCAAAGTGAATAGAAGCAAAGAAAAATTAGCAGAGTTGAAACGACTTCAGGAAAGCCTAAACTACCCAAAGAAGCGATCACCCACCCAATAGGTAATCAAGAAACCAATCCCCACAAATTATCAATTCTTCTAATATGCAAAACAGTACCTAATTTGCGAAATTAATACCCTTTAATGGCCGAAAACAGTACCAAATTATAGCAAGATGCGATTTTCTAATTATGAAAACCCTAGGGCCAGCAAAACAATTTTTCACGTTACTAGCCTATTCCCAGGGATAATCTTAGCAACACAAGGATACAAAATCAAGAATTCACTATCTTTTCAAGAATTCAAAAGAAAGTATCCAAAACAAGAGCATGCAATTTTATAATACGCAAACAAGTGAGCTGCTTAACATCAACCGCAAAACTCACAATTTTCAGCAAAATCAGCACCAAAAGAAGGGTAGAAAGTGTCGCAAAAACCAAGCAAACAAAAGCTTAGGTCGCCTGAATTAGCGACGGAAAACCCGAAACCCTAGTGTCACTAAAAACCGAAACCCTAATCTGAAATTTGAGGTCCGATTTTAATTTCAAAAACTGCAGCAAAGGAATCCGAATTTTTAAGAAAAATTTGCGATTTTAAGGATGGAAAAACAGTACACAAAATCGCAATTTTAAGCTGGAAGAAAAAAAAATTTTCCCCCCAAGAAGATGAATTCAATTCCAAGAATTTCAAGAACAATCAAGATTTAACAAGGAAAAGAAAACACCTGGAAAAGGATTTGATCGGTTGATCTCCTCCGGTCACGAAACCACTCCTTAGCTCTGATACCAATTGATGTGGACGGTTGTACACATGCGGATAATGTTGCCAAGGACCTTGTGATTAAGTGACAAGCTCTAAAAACCCTTAACTTACGTTCAAATTGCTAAAACAAGGGATAAACTATCCTGACCAGTTTGTTTAAGAAATCGAACCAAGTGCAAGAAAAGAGGTGTGAAACATGCGAACAATTAGGTTGAGCAAGAACCTAAAAGGCTAAGTTTCATGCAATTATGTAAACTACAACATGCAAATACATAAAGCAATAAAAGGAGGTATCTCAAACACTAAGTTTATGATCTGAAATACTCTAAATTTTATTGAAATTTCGTCCCCTTTAAATAGGAGTAAGGATGGACGAAAATCAGTAGAAAAAGAAAAGGAAAAGAATTAGAATTGGAAATTAACCAAGAGGTTAATTTCCTTTACAATACCAACTCCTGAAAGAAGTAGGAGAATGGTAAGAAAAGAAAAGGTAATTTTCGAAAATTACAACTCCTAAATCAAGAAGGAAAGCTAATTAGAAAACAAGTAGGAAAAGAATAAAAATCCTACTTCCAAAAAGAATAAGGAAAACCCTTTTTGGAAATTAACTAAAAGACTAAAAAGACTTAATTAAAATCTGAAAAATAATTCCCTAAAAACCGTGTGGGCTTTTTCCTTGATTGGCCGTGTGGGCTGCTCCTTGGATTGGGCCATGCGGCTTCATGCTTCAACTTGGGCTGGCCGAAAACTTGTGGGCTGGTCCATGAGTTTTTGGGTCGGCCCAATTTGTAGGGAATTTTATTATTTAGTTTCTTTAAGTCCAAGAACCTCCCGGCTTCTTCAAGACTTCAAGAAACAGCCTTCTTCTTGATTAATGTGGGATGATTTGCGCCTCTCCTTCCAAGATAGTTAGAAGAGTTGCAAATTTCACATTTCCTCCATTTTGCTCCAAGGCGTGGGCTTCTACAATCAGCTGGGCATCTTGATGGCAAGCTTGAACAAGGTTGTTGAGAGCTTCTCGCACCTTCTTCGCTCTGCTTCTGGTCATGGGCCCAGTGATGTCTACAAGTGGATCCCTCTGATATGGGCTTGGATCCTGAAGCATTGTCGGGCCTCGATGTAGAACTCGAACCTCCTCCTCAGCTTCTCCGGAATCACTTGTAGTTTGACTTGTTGCATGTTGTTGACTTTGGATGCCCTCATCAAACACCTTCTTCTTCTTCATTGTGAAGTGCTGAATTGCGCCTCTTCTTCAAGGATTGTTAGAAGAATTGCAATTTGAACATTTCCTCCATTTTGCTCCAAGGCGTGAGCTTCTATTTGGCCGTCCTCTTTGTTTCGTGGATTCTGACTCATAATGTGTTGTTTTCGCCCTTGATGTCCTCATCATGTTCCCAACCTGCAAGATTACTTTTAATCAGTGCCCTTAACAAATTCCCTACTGTTCGGTTGGTCACCTCAGTTTGACCATCCGTTTGTGGATGACTAGTAGTAGAAAATAACAATTTAGTGCCTAGTCTAGACCACAATGTTTTCCAAAAATAACTCAAAAATTTAACATCCCTATCCGAGACGATTATGCATGGGATTCCATGTAGCCGAACCACTCCACTGAAGAACAGTTCAGAAACGTGTCTGGCATCATCTGTTTTCCCACTACAACAAAAATTGAGTCATTACCTCGCTGTGTCCTCGGCAACCCTAAAATAAAATCCATAGAGATGTCAGTCCAAGGAACAGTTGGAATAGGCAAAGGTGTATAAAGACCATGAGGTTTGGAAGTAGACTTTGCTTTTAAACAGTTAATGCAACGTGAGCAAATAGTTTCTACATCCTTTCGCATTTTAGGCCAGTAAAAGTGTTCCTTTAACATGTCAAGTGTTTTAGTTACACCAAAGTGACCCATTAGTCCCCCATTATGTGCTTCACGCACCAGCAGTTCCCTATAAGAACTACGTGGGATGCATAACTTATTGTTCTTATATAAAAAACCATTCTGCTTAAAGAACTTCTGAAATGCACCATTTTCGCATGCTTCATATAACATAGAAAAATCAGGATCAGAAGCATACAATTCCTTTAGATATGAAAACCCTATAGATGCATGATCAAGAATAGCGAGGGATTCATACCTGCGTGACAGAGCATCAGCTACCATATTATCTTTTCCCTTTTTATACTTAATAATATAAGGAAAAGTTTCAATAAAAGCAACCCATTTAGCATGACACCTGTTCAACTTACCTTGTCCCTTAAGGTGTTTAAGGGACTCGTGATCTGAATGGACAATAAAATCCTTGGCCATCAAGTAGTGCTGCCAAGTTTGTAATGCCCTTACCACGGCGTAAAGCTCCTTATCATATGTCAGATAATTTAAGGCAACTCCCTTGAGTTTCTCACTAAAGTAGGCAATAGGTTTTCCTTCCTGCATTAAAACAGCACCTATAGCAATTCCTGAAGCATCACACATTAGTTCAAAAACTCTATCAAAATCAGGTAATGCTAAAACAGGGGCATGAGTGAGATCATGCTTAAGAACAGTGAAGGCGTTTTCCTGTGCCTGACCCCACAAAAATGGAACATTCTTCTTACATAATTCATTGAGGGGTGCGGCCTTGGTTGAGAAATCCTTCACGAACCTGCGGTAAAAACTAGCTAACCCATGGAATGATCTTACCTGCGAGGCCGAGGTGGGAGTAGGCCATTCACGAATGGCTTTCACCTTTGTGTCATCAACCTTGACACCATCCTTCAAAACAACAAATCCAAGAAAGACAACTTCCTCCACATAGAATGTACACTTTTAATATTGGCATATAATTTATTATCACGTAACTCAATTAATACCAACTTAATGTGCTCTATGTGTTCAGGCATGCTTCGACTATAGATTAGAATATCATCAAAATAAACCATAACAAATTTTCCTATAAACTTCCTAAGCACATGATTCATTAATCGCATGAAAGTACTAGGTGCATTTGTGAGGCCCAACGGCATAACTAACCACTCATACAAACCAAATTTAGTTTTAAAAGCAGTTTTCCATTCATCTCCTTCTTTCATTCTTATTTGATGATAGCCTTGTGTGAGATCTATTTTTGTGTAAATAGTAGAGCCATATAAATCTTCTAGCATGTCATCAAGCCTAGGGATCGGATGCCTATACTTAATGGTGATTTTATTAACAGCTCTACAATCCATGCACATTCTCCAAGTACCATCTTTTTTTGGAACAAGAATAGCAGGTACTGCACAAGGGCTTAAAGATTCCCTTACCTAACCATTACCTAAGAGTTTGTCAACCTGACGTTGCAGCTCCTTTGTTTCCTCCAGATTTGGAATTGATGAGCCAGACAAGAAGTCAATCTGATGCTCAATTCCACGAAGAGGGGGCACTCCAGCCAGCTGCTCTTCAGGGAACACATCTTCATAGTCCTGCAAAAGAAACTTGACTTCCATAGGGAGATCCCTAGGGACGTCGTCAAGGTTAGTGGAATCATCCTTAGCAATAAGTACAAAGATACAACCATTTCCCCTTAACACTTGTTCGACTTCCCCCACTGTGGCAAAAAGGCCACGACTAGTATCTTTTTTTGAAGGCTTATCAGAGTTCGCCTTACTACTACCCTTTACAATTTGTTTACCGTTTCCCTTGTCTTGTCGCTTTTCAGCTGCCCAGGCGGTGATCTTGTCCTTTATCCTGACGGATTCAGCACGAACTTCCTGCGGGGAGAGAGGTAAAAAGATACATCTTGCCCCTTTGGCAAATTGAGTAGGTATTAGCAACCCTGTCATGTGTAGCCTTCATGTCAAAGAGCCATGGTCGTCCGAGCAGAATGTGACACGCCTCTATAGGGAAAGTAACTTGCACCTGCTTGGTGACTCTGTAGCCATCTGAGCTGTCAAGCCATTGCGGCCGGTACGGATGTGGATGGTTAACTGTTGGGAGCTTGAGCTTTTCAACCATGTACTCACTGGCGACATTGGTGCAGCTCCCGCCGTCAACTATCAAACGCAAACACCTCCATTAACTTTGGTCCTGGTGTGGAAGATGTTGGTCCGTTGAGAAGCATCCTGGGCAACAGCTGTAGTTAAGGATCGGGACACAATGGCCATCTGGCTATGGTCTTCAGGGCGATGAATGTCCTCCTCAGTATCAGATTTACTGTTGTCAGCCAACTCTGGGATGCGACTAGCTTCTTCCTCATCATCTTCTTCTTCTGAGATGTACTCAACATCCTACCCTAGTAGCACTTTTCTGATGTTAGGACAGTCCCACATGTAATGCCCGCGGCCAGAACACCTATGGCAAGTGATCTGCGAAATGCTCTGCCTGGGAGTGCTTGGCGTTTTAGCTGCTGAAGAAGAAGAGGTGGTTGGGGCAGATGGAATAGCTTTACGCTCAGGGTTGAACGGCTTCTTGGCGGGTGTTGGCGTGTACACCAGATTCTTTCTCCAAGTAGTAGGGGCGCTAGCAGGCGTCCTAGCTGGTGGAACCGTCTTCAGGTATTCTTCCATCACCCTGGCTTTGTGGAGCATATCCGTCAAACTTGTAGCATTCTGCAATTCTACCGCTAAAGCTATCCCTCTATTAAGCCCACTAAGAAAACGTGCCATGCTGGCGGCATCGTCTTCTATTACATTGGCCCTAATCTTAGCCATATCTAATTTCTTTTAATAAGCATCGACAGATAAAGAACCCTGTACAAGAGTGTGTAACTTCCTATACAATTCTCTAAAATAATACGCAGGTACAAAAGTCTTGCGCATTGTTGTCGTCAAATCAAACCATGAAATAGGTGGCGCACATGCACGCATAGGCCTGGTATTGCGCCTCTGGTCTAACTCTTGATTCCACCAAACGAGTGCATATTCGGTGAAATTGACCACCGCGAGTGGAGCCTTCTTGTGTTCGGGAACCGAGTGAAGCTCAAAGATTCGCTCCATCTTGATCTCCCAGTCTAAGTATTCTTCGAGGTCCGTACCTCTGCTAAAAGAAGGCACAGATGTCTTCATTTGACTTAGACCTTCAAAGGGCTTTGTATCAGTGTCAGCCCGTGGGGTGTGGATTCCTTCCTCCTCCTCGAACCGATCCTGCTGGGCGGCCCTTATCTCATCAACCTCGCCCTTGAGGTCTGCAAATTGATTGGTCAAATTCGCAATGGCAGCCATGAGTTGCGCATTCGTAACTGGGGGCGCTTCTCCTCCTGACATACCTAGTAACCAAGAAAGATCCCTGCTAAGAACAAGTAAAAGTGAGCAGAGTAACCTTACTCCCTTGTCCCCCTAGAATGGCCCTCCTAAAAACTACACACAACCCTGTGTATCGCTCGTAGGGATGGCAACCCTTATGTGTTGTATCACTCAGCCTTTTACCTCAGTCCTGTATACTCAATTAATTTCACAAAATCCTGGGCAAAGGTAACAAGCAAGCAATCAATCACACAAAGAACAAACTATATAGGAAAGTAGTCAAAAATCTTTCGGAAAAAAGAACTTGGTTCGATTTTTAGTTTTAAAAACACCTTTTCGAAAAAGAAATTTTGATAATATAGCTTAAATAAGAAGTACACCAAAAGGAACTTTCGAGGGAAGCCCTCAAAGTTCAGAGAGAATGGCAGTGCACGAAGACAAAATTCAAGCTATAATTCAGAGTAAATGTTCAGGTCGCACGAAAAGATAGCAAGCTAAAGAAGCAGAGCAATTCAATTGACGACGCAAGAATAATTAGCAGGTTTGAAACAAATCAGGAAAGACCTAACTAACCAAGTGATCACCCTGCCCAACGGGTAATCAAGAAACCAATTCCAACCAATTATTCAAGTGTTTGAAAAAAAAAAAAAATTTTAACCCCTGTGGTGGAAAAATTCCCCTGATGTCATTGTGGTGCTTTGGGGAGTAGTGGCGAAAACGAACACTATCAACTTTGCAAGCACAATGACAGAGAAGAAGATTCCCAATAAAGAAAAGAAACCTCTTTGGCTTTGGAGCGTACTGCTGTGGGGAGTAGTGTCGATGAACGAACACTATCAACTTTGCAGGAACACTTTAAACCGTGGAGAAATCAATTCTTGAAGCAATTGCCACAAAGATACCAAAATTTCAATTTTATCACCTCCCAAGCCAAATATGCGATTTTAGAACTTTAGACAGCACGACGATACAGTTTCAGGAATTCGATATTTTCAAGAATTCAAAACAAGGTAGGCATGCAGATATATCACAAATTGCAAAACAAGGTGAGTGGCTTAACTTCAACCGCCAAAGTTCACCGAATTCAATAAAATTGCAAATAGGGAGAGGTGTGTAAAACAGTCCAATAAAGAGCAATTTCAGCAACAAAAAGTGTCAGTTATCCTTTAATTGCAATCGAAAAATAGCACTAATTGGATCCACAAAGGCAATTGCAAAAACAGTACCAAAAGTGAGCAAAAAAGCCCTAGCTTTTAAAACCCTAAAACCGATTTTCCAAATTATTAAAAAAAACCGATTTTACTCTTTCTTTTCGCAAATTCTTCTTCCTTTTTCAATCCACAATTTTGATTTTACTAGCAAAACAATATGATCAAAATCGAAAGTTTATTTAAGAAAATTAGAAAAAATTTTCTCAAAAAGGAGCATTCTTTTCCACAAATTCATTAATTAAAGTAGAATAAAGGAAGAGAAAACACCTGATGATTCAACTGAGTTACTTCAGTCTCCTCCGATCGAGCAAACAGCCCTGGCGCTCTGATACCAATTGATGTGAACCCCTGATTTCCAACGCCTTTGGAAACCAAGAACTCTACGCGGAGTGTGCCAAGGAAAGTCTGAATGCAAGACACTGCTCTTAAACCCTAGAATCCTTACCCTTGGATTTGGCAGACTACTAACTTACAATGTAAATTAAACACGCAATTCGAACCAAGTGGAGTAAACTAGAATTTGAAACAAATCTTTGATTAATAGACAGAGCAATTATCTATTAGCCTATAGTTTCTTGACTTTTAGCAATTAACAAGCATGCAAATTACATAAGCCCAAAATAAAGGAGTGATTAAAGTAGTATAAATTCCAACTTAATCAATAATCAACTGCATAAAAGTGAATTCGGCAGCCCCTATTTATAGAGTAGGTTGGCCGAATTTTAATCCTAAAATAACTAGGAAAAGAAGTGAAATTGGAAACCAATCAAGAGATTGATTTCATACAAGAACCAAATCCTAAAGGAACTAGGATTGGTTAAAGAAAAGGAAATCGGCTGCAAGGAGTATGTGCTGGCCGAAAATACAATCAAGAAAAAGGAAATAAAGAAGTAGAAACAATTCACAAAAAGGTTTCAAGAAGGTAAACATTTTTGGTAACTACTATCCTAGTAAGCCTAGTTGTAACAAACTTGTAACAACCTAACAAACTAGTAACAAACTTTGGGTAGAATTAGGTAACATGCACAAAACCTAATCCTTCCCCTACCTAAGCTTCCAAGTGGCGTGTGGGCTGCTCCTTGTGGGCTTTGGTCTGGCCGAAAATTGTGAAGTGGATTTGAAGGGGGTTTCGGCCCAAATAAGATGGCGCATGGTGGAGATGATGTAGGGAGAGGTTCTGGAATCTTCTGGAATCTCCCGGAATCATTTTGGAATGTCAAAAATCAAGAACTTCAAGATTCTTCAAGATTTTCAAAATTCTTCAAGATTCAGTAAGCCGCAAAATTCAAGATTTTCAAGAAAATCAAGAAATGTCCTTTCCTTCAGCTGGATTGATTAGTAGGCGGCATTTCCTCTGTGATGGAGAGTAAAGTGACGCTTTTGTCCTTCCTTCTATTTTCTTCAAGGGCGTTTGTGTCCGCAACGAGTTGGGCTTCTGTAGCACTTCTTTGAACAAGGTTTTCAAGATCTTCTCTGAGCTTCCTTGTCCTTCTTTGGGTCATAGGCCCAACTATGTCAACGAACGGATCTTTTTGATATGGGCTCGGGTCCTGGAGCATTGGCGGGCCTTTATGGAGCACACGAACATCTGCTGCACTTTCCGAGTCCTCATTGCTTGAACTTGGATCCTCTGTGTACTGACTTGGCGTAGGGTTGGGGATGCCCTCATCAGTTTGTTTTCAACAAATTCTAGGGGTTGTTTTGACCTTCTTTTAGCGACAATTGAGGGCTATTTTTGCGAATTACGTGTTACTCCCTTTGTGCAACTTCTATAGTGAGTTATGCTACTGAAGTTAAGCAGCTCACTTTGTTTATGCAATTTGCGAATTCTCTGTGCTACATTCTTACCCCTTGCTTCTAAACTCAGTAGTTAGCCAAAAAAAAAAAAAAAAGAGTAAAAAATCTTTTTTTTTGGGGGTCCTCCAAATTTGGAATTTCACATTTCTACAAGTGAGGTTACTATTTTCGCAACTTTGGGGTAAATTTTTTTGGAAGCTCTTAATTAGTGGGAATTGGTTTCTTGATTACCTATTGGGTAGGTGATCGCATCTAGGGTAGTAATATTCCTGATTCATTCAAATCTGCTAATTATTTCTTGCTTCTTTCACTTGAATTGCCCTGTTTTCTCCTCAAACTGAATACTTTTCGTGCTACCTTCTACGCTTACTCTGAACTATAACTTGAATTTTGTCATCGTGTGCATTACATTCATTTCTTGAACTTTGAGGGCTTCACCCTGGAAGTTCTTTTGTGTGCACATCTTATTCGAGTTATACCATAAAACAATTTCTTTTCAACAAGTTTCAAACAAAATAGAACCAAGTTCTGTTTTTGAAATTTTATTTGCTACATTCCTATATAGTTTCATGCTTGTGTGATTTACTTGTTGCTTATTACATTTGCTCAATATCCACAAACTTTGATTTGTATACAGGATTGAGGTAAAAAGCTGAGTGATACAACACACAAGGGCTGCCAACCCTATGAGTGAAACATTGGTTTGTGTGGTTTGTGTGTAGCTTGTTAGGTGATGAGGTGATGTGGACGGTTGTACACATGCGGATGAAAGTTGCCAAGGACGTGTGATTAAGTAGCGAGCTCGCATAACCTCTTAGCTTACCCGAAAATAAGAGAAACGAAAAGAAGCTAACCTAAGCTAGTTTGTTTTATATTTTCGAACCAAGTGTAAGAAAAGAGTTTGAAGCATGCGTGATGAGGATATCCAGGGCTAAAACAACACACATTATGAGTCAGAATCTATGAAGCCAACCTGAAGGCAAAACGCCTTGGAGCAAAAAGAAGGAAAGGGTCAACTTGCAACTCTTCTAACCATCTTTAAGAAGAGGCGCAAATCACCAAGTCCTAATGAAGAAGAAGGCTGTTTCTTGAAGTTCTTGAAGACACCGGAAGGTTCTTGGACGTGAAAGAGACATTTCTTGAAGTTCTTGATTTTCTTGAAAATCTTGAATTTCATATTTTGCAGAATCTTGAAGAATCTTGAAGAATCTTGAAAATTTGAAAAATCTTGATTCCGAAATGATTCCGGGAGGTTCCAGAAGATTCCGGAAGCTCCCTACACCATTCCATAATGCAACGCCAACATTGGGCCGACCCAAATTCATGGAGTCCGTTCCACACCAATTCAGATCGGCCAAGCCCAAGGAAAAGCCCACACGGCCAGCTCAATTAATTAGGGTTACAACTTAATTAATTAGGGTTGAAAGTTAAAGGTTAAGGGTTTTGGGAAAAATAAGGATTTGTGCATGTTTCCTTATTTTGCCCTTAGTTTAATTAGTTTCCAAAAAGGGTTCCTTCTTGATCTCCTTTTTGGGAGTAGGATTTTATTCTTTCCTTATTGTTTTTAAGTGTAAAATTCGGCTGCCTCTTAACAAAAAGGGGGTGAACGAAATTTACTTACCTTTTCTACCATTACCCACTTCTTTCCGGGTTTGGTATTGTAAAAGAAATTAACCTCTTGGTTAATTTCCAATTCTAATTCTTTTCCTTATTATTTTCTTTCTTATTTTCGGCCATCCCTACCTCTATAAATAGGGCAGCCAGGCATAATAATAAACAGAGTATTTCAGATCATAAACTTAGTGTTTGAGATACCTCCTTTTATTGCTTTATGTATTTGCATGTTGTAGTTTACATAATTGCATGAAACTTAGCCTTTTAGGTTCTTGCTCAACCTAATTGTTCGCATGTTTCACACCTCTTTTCTTGCACTTGGTTCGAATTCTTAAACAAACTGGTCAGGATAGTTTATCCCTTGTTTTATCAATTCCGAACGTGAGTTAAAGGTTTTGTAAGAGCTTGTCACTTAATCACAAGGTCCTTGGCAACTTTATCCGCATGTGTACAACCGTCCACATCATTTAGGGTTTGGGGGAAAATAAGGGTTTGTGCATGTTCCCTATTTTTCCCTTAGTTTATTAGTTTCCTTCTTGTTTCCAAATTAGTTTTCCTTCTTGTTTTGAGTTTGTAATTTTTGGCTACCCCAAGATTAAGGGAAAACCAAAACTTCCTCTTTCTTTCACCATTCCCCACTTCTTTCAGGGATTGGTATTGTAAAGGAAATCAATCTCTTGATTGATTTCCAATTCTACTTCTTTTTCCTTATTCTTTTAGATGACTATTTCGGCTGTTCCTTAGCCTATAAAAGGGCAGCCGCAAATCAATAAAAAGATAGAGTATTCAGATCATAAAACTATAAGTTTTGAGTACCATCCCTTTATTGCTTTATGTATTTGCATGTTGTAGTTTACATATTGCATGAAACTTAGCTAATTAGGTTAATTGCTCTACGTAATTAATTCTATTCAAAAGGATCCTTGAAGACAATGCATCTCCAAACTCTCCCCAATAAAGAAAAGGGTTGTTTCTTGAAGTTCTTGAAGACGCCGGAAGGTTCTTGGACTTTAAAGAGACATTTCTTGAAGTTCTTGATTTTCTTGAAAATCTTGAATTTCATATTTTGCAGAATCTTGAAGAATCTTGAAAATCTTGATTCTGAAATGATTCCGGGAGATTCCAAAAGATTCCGGAAGCTCCCTACACCATTCCATCATGCGCCATCAACAATTGGGCCGACCCAATCCATGGAGTCCATTCCACATCATCAATTCGGCCAAGCCCATCAAGAAGCCCACACGCAAGGCCTAGTCCATTAGGGTTTGCGAAAGTAAGGTTTAGGGTTGGGGGAAAATAAGGGTTTGTGCATGTTCCCTATTTTGCCCTTAGTTTATTAGTTTCCTTCTTGTTTCCAAATTAGCACTAAAGCGTCTCTCAAAACCCTAGTGTCGCTAGAAAGGCGACTAAAAGTTCAACCAAAAATTGAAACCCTAATTTAAACCAAACCCGAACCCTAAGTTGATTTTTAAAGTCTGAATTTCTTTGTGAATTTATAACAAGGGATATGCAATTTTAATAATAGAATAACAGCCCCAAAATAGTACAAACCTTTCGCAAAAAGAAGGTGATTTTAAAACCCTAAGTTGCGTTTTTAGTGTGAGAATTTCGAACCTAAGCTAACTTAATTGAGAATTTCGAACCAAGTGTGAGAAAAGAGTTTGAAACATGAGAATTAATTAGGTAGAGCAAGTAACCTAATTAGCTAAGTTTCATGCAATATGTAAACTACAAGCATGCAAATACATAAAGCAATAAAGGGATGGTACTCAAAACTAATAGTTTTATGATCTGAATACTCTGTCTTTTTATTGATGTGCGGCTGCCCTTTTATAGGCTAAGGAACAGCCGAAATAGTCATCTAAAAGAATAAGGAAAAAGAAGTAGAATTGGAAATCAATCAAGAGATTGATTTCCTTTACAATACCAAACCCTGAAAGAAGTGGGTAATGGTAAAACAAAAAGGAAATTTCGGTTTACCCTTTTTTTACTTGTGGTAGCCGAATTTACAATTTGAAAACAAGAAGGAAAAGAATAAAAATCCTACTCCAAAAAGGAAATCAAGAAGGAACCCTTTTTGGAAACTAATTAAACTAAGGGCAAAATAGGGAACATGATGTGGACGGTTGTACACATGCGGATTAAGTTGCCAAGGACCTTGTGATTAAGCGGCGAGCTCGTATTACACTCTAACTTACTTTCAAAAATCAGAGAAACAAAAGAACTTAACCTAAGCTAATTTGTTTTAGATTCGAACCAAGTGTAAGAAAAGAGTTTTGAACATGCGAGTAATTAGGTAGAGCAATTAACCTAATTAGCTAAGTTCATGCAATTATGTAAACTACAACATGCAAATACATAAAGCAATAAAAGGAGGGTACTCAAACACTAAGTTTTATGATCTGAATACTCTAAATTTTATTGAAGGAATTCGGCCCCTATTTATAGAGTTAAGGTAGCCGAAAATAATACAAGAAGTAGAAGAAGGAAAGAAGTAGAATTGGAAATTAACCAAGAGGTTAATTTCTTGTACAATACCAAACCCTGAAAGAAGTAGGAGAATGGTAAAAGAAAAGGTAAGTTTCGGTTATACCATAAACATGTGGTAGCCGAAATTGTAAACTAAAAATAAGGAAAATAATAAAACTCCTACTTCCAAAAAGAGATCAAGAAGGAACCCTTTTTGGAAACTAACTTAAAAGAGTAAAAAGAACTTAATTAATTAAAACAAAAGAACCCTAACTAATAGCCGTGTGGGTTTGACCGTGCGGCTTCTTTTGTGAGCTTCTTGGGCTGGCCGAAACTTGTGGGCTGGTCTCCATGGGTTTGGGTCGGCCCAAATTGTAGGGAACTTTATTAATTTGTTTCTTTAAGTCCAAGAACCTTCCAGCATCTTCAAGAACTTCAAGAAACAGCCTCCTTCTTCAATGGGAGGTGCTGAATTGTGCCTCTTCTTCAAGAATGGTTAGAAGAGTTGCAATTTGAACATTTCCTCATTTCTGCTTCAAGGCGTTGGCTTCTACAATCACTTGAGCGTCTTCATGGCAAGCTTGGACAAGGTTGTTGAGTGCTTCTCTAACCTTCTTCGCTCGGCTTCTAGTCATTGGCCCGGTGATGTCTACAAGTGGATCCCTCTGATATGGGCTTGGATCCTGAAGCATTGTTGGGCCTCGATGTAGAACTCGAACCTCCTCAGCTTCTCCAGAACCACTTGCTTGATGACTTGTTGCGTGACTCTGGATGCCCTCATCATTCCCTCCCGATTGAAAAGGATTTGTCCTCAAATCAGCATCCTGTTCATGAGTAAAAGGAGATAAGTCAGCAACATTAAAGGAAGAACTAACACCATACTCACTTGGTAAATCAAGTCTGTAGGCGTTAGGCCCAATCTTGGAAACGATCTGAAAAGGTCCATCGCCCCTTGGATGGAGTTTGGCCCTTCTTGCAGCAAGGAATCGTTCCTTCCTCAGGTGAACCCAAACCCAGTCGCCTGGTTCAAAGTTCACAGCCTTGCGCCATTGGTTTGCATTGGCGGCGGCTTTGGCATATGTTTTCTCCAGATTAGCTCGAACTTTAGCATGGATGCGCTGCACAGCTTCAGCCTTCTGTGCACCATCTGGATTAACCTGTTCTTTAAGCGGCAAAGGGATGAGATCCATCACCGTCAAAGGAGTAAAGCCGTAGGCAACTTCAAATGGACAGAACCCTGTGGAGGAGTGCTTGGTTCGGTTGTATGCAAACTCTGCAACCGGCAAGATGTCTTCCCAACGCTTTAGATTCTTCTGAATTAATGCCCTGAGTAGGTTGCCAACGGTGCGGTTGGTGACTTCCGTCTGACCATCCGTCCGTGGATGACTTGTAGTCGAAAACAACAGTTTTGTGCAGAGGCGGGACCACAAAGTCTTCCAAAAATAACTCAAGAATTTGACGTCGCGATCTGAGACAATGGTTTTTGGAATTCCATGCAACCGAACTATCCCTTGGAAGAATAATTCTGCTACATGTCTGGCATCATCTGATTTCCTGCAAGGAATAAAATGCACCATTTTAGAAAACCGATCAACAACGACAAATAAAGAATCATTACCTTTCTGCGTCCTCGGAAGACCTAGAATAAAATCCATAGAAATGTCAGTCCAAGATACAGAAGGTACTGGCAAAGGCGTGTAAAGTCCATGGGGTTTAGAAGTAGATTTAGCTTGCAAACAATTAATGCAACGTGTGCAAACATGATGTACATCCTTTCGCATATGCGGCCAATAAAAGTGTTCATGCAACAGTCACTACAAGAAAAGTGACCTATTGCGACATGGAAAATGTGTCGGTAAAAGTCGATTTAGTGTCGCAAATACTAATTTGCGACATATTTTGCGTCTCTTGTTATTGAGTCGCAAAAGGTGGTGTAGGAAATTTGTGGCGCTTTTTTCTCACTTGTGCCGCAAATGTATGGCACTTTCTGCATCACTAAATTAATTGTCACTTAAAATTCGTGACACATTATGCGTCAGTTGTCTTAGTGACGCATACTAATTTACGACACTGATTTGGGTCATTAAAAGGAATGTTGCAAGATTATTTGCGACAAATGTGGCGTCACATTTAAAACGTCGAAGGGTATTCACGACATGTAAATTGTGTCGTTAAAAGTTTATTTAGTGTGGCAAATACTAATATGCGACACATTATGCGTCTCTTGTTTTTGAGTCGCAAAAGGTGGTGAAGCAAATTTGTGGCGCTTTTTTCCCACTTGTGCCGCAAATGTATGACACTTTTTGCATCACTAAATTAATTGTCGCTTAAAATTCGCGACACATTATCCGTCATTTGTCTTAGTGACGAATACTAATGATGTGGACGGTTGTACACATGCGGATAATGTTGCCAAGGACCTTGTGATTAAGCGGCCAGCGCTTAGAATTCTCAAACTCACGTTCGGCTAAGAGAAACAAGGAAAAGCTAACCTAGCTAGTTTGTTTTATAGTCGAACCAAGTGCAAGCAAGAGATTTGAAACATGCGAATAATTAGGTAGAGCAATAACCTAATTAGCTAAGTTTCATGCAATTATGTAAACTACGACATGCAAATACATAAAGCAATGAAAGGAGGGTACTCAAAACACTAAGTTTATGATCTGAATACTTGTGATTTATTGAAGGGGGCGGCTACCTATTTATAGGTGAGGTAGCCGAATACAAGAGGTAGAAAAAAAAGGAAGAATTAAAATTGGAAATTAACCAAGAGGTTAATTTCTTTTACCAAACCTGGAAAGAAGTAGGAATGGTAAGAAAAGAAAGAAAAGAGATTCGGTCACCTCTTTTCTTTGGGTGATTGCCGAAATTACAAGGAAAAGAATAAAATTCCTACTCCCAAAAAGAATAAGGGAACCCTTTTTGGAAATTAACTTAAAAGAATAAAACAACTTAATTAAGTAAAAGAAAAGAACCCCAATTTGGTAACTAGCCGTTTGGACTTGCTAGCCGTTGGGCTTGCTTTGTGCGGCTTCTTTTTGCTTCCTTTTGGGCTGGCCGAAACTTGTGGGCTGGTCCATGAGTTTTGGGTCGGCCCAAATTGTAGGGAACTTTATTAATTTGTTTCTTTTAAGTCCAAGAACCTTCCGGCATCTTCAAGACTTCAAGAAACAGCTTTCTTCTTTCATTAGGACTTGATGATTTGCGCCCCTTCTTCAAAGATGGTTAGAAGAGTTGCGAATCGCACATTTCCTCTATTTTCCTCCAAGGCGTGGGCTTCTACCATTAACTAAGCATCCTGATGGCAAGCTTGAACAAGGTTGTTGAGTGCATCTCGAACCTTCTTCGCTCTGCTTCTGGTCATTGGCCCGGTGATGTCTTCAAGTGGATCCCTCTGATATGGGCTTGGATCCTGAAGCATTGTCGGGCCTCGCTGTATAACTCGAACCTCCTCCTCAGCTTCTCCGGAACCACTTCCATCTTGACTTGCTTGACTTGTTGCTTGACTTTGGATGCCCTCATCATCCCCTCCCGGTTGAAAAGGATTTGTCCTCAAATCAGCAACCTGTTCATGAACAAAAGGAGACAAGTCAGCAACATTAAAGGAAGAACAAACACCATACTCACCTGGTAAATCAAGTCTGTAGGCGTTAGGCCCAATCTTGGAAACGATCTGAAAAGGTCCATCGCCCCTTGGATGGAGTTTGGCCCTTCTTGCAGCAGGGAATCGTTCCTTCCTCATGTGAACCCAAACCCAGTCGCCTGGTTCAAAGTTCACAGCCTTGCGCCGTTGGTTTGCATTGGCGGCGACTTTGGCATATGTTTTCTCCAGATTAGCTCGAACTTTAGCATGGATGCGCTGCAGAGCTTCAGCCTTCTTTGCACCATCTGGATTAACCTGTTCCTTAAGCGGCAAAGGGATGAGATCTATCACCGTCAAAGGAGTAAAGCCGTGGGCAACTTCAAATGGACAGAACCCTGTGGAGGAGTGCTTGGTTTGGTTGTATGCAAACTCTGCAACTGGCAAGATGTCTTCCCAACGCTTTAGATTCTTCTGAATTAACTCCCTGAGTAGGTTGCCAACGGTGCGGTTGGTGACTTCCGTCTGACCATCCGTCTGTGGATGACTTGTAGTCGAAAACAACAGTTTTATGCCGAGGCGGGACCACAAAGTCTTCCAAAAATAACTCAAGAATTTGACGTCGCGATCTGAGACAATGGTTTTCGGAATTCCATGCAACCGAACTATCCCTTGGAAGAATAATTCTGCTACATGTCTGGCATCATCTGATTTCCTGCAAGGAATAAAATGCGCCATTTTAGAAAACCGATCAACAACGACAAATAAAGAATCATTACCTTTCTGCGTCCTCGGAAGACCTAGAATAAAATCCATAGAAATGTCAGTCCAAGGTACAGAAGGTACAGGCAAAGGCGTGTAAAGTCCATGGGGTTTAGAAGTAGATTTAGCTTGCAAACAATTAATGCAACGTGTGCAAACATGCTCTACATCCTTTCGCATATGCGGCCAATAAAAGTGTTAATGCAACAGTCACTACAAGAAAAGTGACCTATTGCGACATGGAAAATGTGTCGCTAAAAGTCGATTTAGTGTCGCAAATACTAATTTGCGACATATTTTGCGTCTCTTGTTATTGAGTCGCAAAAGGTGGTGTAGGAAATTTGTGGCGCTTTTTTCTCACTTGTGCCGCAAATGTATGGCACTTTCTGCATCACTAAATTAATTGTCGCTTAAAATTCGCGACACATTATGCGTCAGTTGTCTTAGTGACGCATACTAATTTACGACACTGATTTGGGTCATTAAAAGGAATGTTGCAAGATTATTTGCGACAAATGTGGCGTCACATTTAAAACGTCGAAGGGTATTCGCGACATGTAAATTGTGTCGTTAAAAGTTGATTTAGTGTGGCAAATACTAATATGCGACACATTATGCGTCTCTTGTTTTTGAGTCGCAAAAGGTGGTGAAGCAAATTTGTGGCGCTTTTTTCCCACTTGTGCCGCAAATGTATGACACTTTTTGCATCACTAAATTAATTGTCGCTTAAAATTCGCGACACATTATCCGTCATATGTCTTAGTGACGCATACTAAAGATGTGGACGGTTGTACACTTGCGGATAATGTTGCCAAGGACCTTGTGATTAAGCAGCGAGCTATTAGAATTCTCAAACTCACGTTCGGCTAATAGAAACAAGGAAAAACTAACCTAGCTAGTTTGTTTTATAGTCGAACCAAGTGTAAGCTAGAGATTTGAAACATGCGAATAATTAGGTAGAGCAAGAACCTAATTAGCTAAGTTTCATGCAGTTATGTAAACTACAACATGCAAATACATAAAGCAATGAAAGGAGGGTACTCAAAACACTAAGTTTATGATCTGAATACTTGTGATTTATTGAAGGGGGCGGCTACCTATTTATAGGTGAGGTAGCCGAATACAAGAGGTAGAAAAAAAAGGAAGAATTAAAATTGGAAATTAACCAAGAGGTTAATTTCTTTTACCAAACCTGGAAAGAAGTAGGAATGGTAAGAAAAGAAATTCGGTCACCTCTTTTCTTTGGGTGATTGCCGAAATTACAAGGAAAAGAATAAGGAAAAGAATAAAATTCCTACTCCCAAAAGAGAATAAGGGAACCCTTTTGGAAATTAACTTAAAAGAATAAAACAACTTAATTAAGTAAAAGAAAAGAACCCTAATTTGGTAACTAGCCGTTTGGACTTGCTAGCCGTTGGGCTTGCTTTGTGCGGCTTCTTCTTGCTTCCTTTTGGGCTGGCCAAAACTTGTGGGCTGGTCCATGAGTTTTGGGTCGGCCCAAATTGTAGGGAACTTTATTAATTTGTTTCTTTTAAGTCCAAGAACCTTCCGGCATCTTCAAGACTTCAAGAAACAGCCTTTTTCTTTCATTAGGACTTGATGATTTGCGCCTCTTCTTCAAAGATGGTTAGAAGAGTTGAAAATCGCACATTTCCTCTATTTTCCTCCAAGGCGTGGGCTTCTACAATTAACTGACCATCCTGATGGCAAGCTTGAACAAGGTTGTTGAGTGCATCTCGAACCTTCCTTGCTCTGCTTCTGGTCATGGGCCCAGTGATGTCTACAAGTGGATCCCTCTGATATGGGCTTGGATCCTGAAGCATTGTCGGGTAAATCAAGTCTGTAGGCGTTAGGCCCAATCTTGGAAACGATCTGAAAAGGTCCATCGCCCCTTGGATGGAGTTTGGTTCTTCTTGCAGTAGGGAATCGTTCCTTCCTCATGTGAACCCAAACCCAGTCGCCTGGTTCAAAGTTCACAGCCTTGCGCCGTTGGTTTGCATTGGCGACGACTTTGGCATATGTTTTCTCCAGATTAGCTCGAACTTTAGCATGGATGCGCTGCACAGCTTCAGCTTTCTTTGCACCATCTGGATTAACCTGTTCCTTAAGCGGCAAAGGGATGAGATCCATCACCGTCAAAAGAGTAAAGCCGTAGGCAACTTCAAATGGACAGAACCCTGTGGAGGAGTGCTTGGTTCAGTTGTATGCAAACTCTGCAACCGGCAAGATGTCTTCCCATTGCTTTAGATTCTTCTGAATTAACGCCCTGAGTAGGTTGCCAACGGTGCGGTTGGTGACTTCCGTTTTACCATCCGTCTGTGGATGACTTGTAGTCGAAAACAACAGTTTTGTGCCGAGGCGGGACCACAAAGTCTTCCAAAAATAACTCAAGAATTTGACGTCGCGATCTGAGACAATGGTTTTCGGAATTCCATGCAACCGAACTATCCCTTGGAAGAATAATTCTGCTACATGTCTGGCATCATCTGATTTCCTGCAAGGAATAAAATGCGCCATTTTAGAAAACCGATCAACAATGACAAATAACGAATCATTACCTTTCTGCATCCTCGGAAGACCTAGAATAAAATCCAAAGAAATGTCAGTCCAAGGTACAGAAGGTACAGTCAAAGGCGTGTAAAGTCCATGGGGTTTAGAAGTAGACTTAGCTTGCAAACAATTAATGCAACGTGTGCAAACATTCTGTACATCCTTCCTCAAATGTGGCCAATAAAAGTGTTCATGCAACAGTTCAAGTGTTTTATGCACACCAAAATGACCCATAAGACCCCCACTATGAGCTTCACAAACCAGTAATTCCCTAGCAGAACTACGAGGGATGCATAACCTATTTTCCCTAAACAGAAAACCATCCTGTCTAAAGTACTTTTGGAATGCACCAGATTCACATGCTTTATATAAATCAGCAAAATCAACATCAGAAGCATACAAATCCTTGAGATATGCGAATCCTAACAAAGTATGATCAAGAATTGTCAGAATTTCATACCTTCGAGATAGGGCGTCAGCAACTAAATTATCCTTACCTTTCTCATACTTGATAATATAAGGAAAAGATTCAATAAAGTTAACCCACTTAGTATGACGTCTATTCAACTTATTCTGTCCTTTCAAATGCTTAAGAGACTCATGATTACTATGAACAACAAATTCCTTAGCCATCAAATAATGTGACCAAGTCTCAAAAGCGCGGACAACAGCATAGAGCTCTTTATCATATATAGGATAATTCAAAGCAGCTCCTTTAAGCTTCTCACTGAAAAAGGCGATAGGCTTTCTTTCCTGCATTAAAACAACGCCAATTCCAACACCGGATGCATCACACATTAGTTCAAACACTTTATCAAAATCAGGTAATGCTAAAACAGGTGCATGAGTGAGATCATGCTTAAGTACAGTAAAGGAGTTTTCCTGAGCCTAGCCCCATACAAATGGAACATTCTTTTTACACAATTCATTAAGAGGCGCGGCTTTAGTGGAAAAATCCTTCACAAACCGTCTGTAGAATCCAGCCAATCCGTGGAATGACCGAACCTGGGCGGCCGAAGTTGGCTGCGGCCAATCCCTAATGGCCTTCACCTTGGCATCATCAACTTTGACACCTTCTGCAGAGACTACAAAACCGAGAAAAACAACCTCCGAAATACAAAAAGTACATTTTTGCATCTTGGCATATAATTGATTAGCACGCAATTCAATTAAAACCAAACGAAGATGTTCAACATGCGATTTATAATCTCTGGAATAGATCAGAATATCATCAAAATACACAACAACAAATTTACCTATAAACTTTCTAAGCACATGATTCATTAATCTAATGAAAGTACTAGGTGCATTTGTGAGACCAAAGGGCATGACTAACCACTCATATAAACCAAATTTAGTCTTAAAAGCAGTTTTCCATTCATCCCCTTCCCTCATGCGAATCTGATGATAACCCTGTGTAAGATCTATTTTTGTGTAAATAGTTGAACCATGCAAATCCTCTAACATGTCATCAAGCCTAGGGATAGGGTGCCTATACTTGATTGTTATCTTATTTACAGCTCTACAATCAACACACATTCTCCAAGTACTGTCTTTCTTAGGGACTAGAATAACAGGTACAGCACAAGGACTTAGAGATTCCCTTACCTGACCATTCGCGAGCAGCTTGTCTATTTGTCTCTGCAATTCCTTTGTTTCCTCCGGATTTGCTTTGTAGGCAGGCTTGTTCGGAATTGGTGCGCCAGGGATGAAATCAATCTGATGTTTGATTCCTCGAAGTGGCGGCAGACCCTACGGCAACTCTTCTGGAAAGACATCAGCGAATTCCTGCAACAAAGAAGAGACTTCTACAGGGATATCCCGAGGGATATCATCAGGGTTAGTACAACTATCTTTACAGACTAAAACTAGTACATCATCATTGTTGTCTAACACTTGACCTATCTCTCCCTTAGTAGCAAAACAACTAGTTCTAACTTTGTCCTGATCAGGCTTATCAGAGTTCGCCTTACTACCCTTTACATGTTCTTTCCCCTTACCCTTCGCTTGGCACCTTTCAGCTTCCCATTTTGTGATGGACTCCTTCATGCGAACTGCTTCAGATCGCACTTCAGTCGGCGGCATTGGTAGGAACGTGTGGATCTTGCCCTTCTGGCAGACCGAGTAAGTGTTGGCGACCCCATCATGTGTTGCCTTCAGGTCAAAGAGCCATGGTCGTCCGAGTAGAATGTGACAAGCCTCCATTGGCAGAACATCACATAAAACAGTGGATTCGAACTTACCGATAGTGTATGGTACGCTTACCTGCTTAGTGACTCTGTAGCCGTCTGAGCTGTCGAGCAATTGTAGCCGATAAGGACGTGGATGATTGATAACAGGAAGCTTCAACTTGTCAACCATGTATTCACTAGCAACGTTTGTGCAGCTTCCTCCATCAATTATCAGAACACACAACTTTCCATTTACCTTTGTTCTGGCGTGGAAGATGTTTGTCCGTTGAGTAGTGTCTGGGACAGCAGCTGTAGTCAGAGTGCGAGTAACCAAATTCTGAGAGGGATCTTCCTCGAGGAACTCAAATTGCTCCACTAGTGCAGACTGAGTGCTGTCAGTTAACTCCTGTGAAGGGTCAACGGTTGGATCTTTGATGTGGACGGTTGTCTACATGCGGATTAAGTTGCCAAGGACCTTGTGATTAAGCGGCGAGCTCGTATAAGACTCTATCTTACCTTCGAAATCAGAATAAACAAAAAGACCTAATCTAGTTGTTTTTGTTTTAGATTCGAACCAAGTGCAAGAAAAGAGTTTTGAACATGCGAATAATTAGGTAGAGCAAATAACCTAATTAGCTAAGTTCATGCAATTATGTAAACTACGACATGCAAATACATAAAGCAATAAAAAGAGGTATCTCAAACACTAAGTTTTTGATCTGAAATACTCTGATTATTATTATGCATGGCTGCCCTATTTATAGATGTAGGGATGGCCGAAAATAAGAAAGAAAATAATAAGGAAAAGAATTAGAATTGGAAATTAACCAAGAAGTTAATTTCCTTTACAATACCAAACCCGGAAAGAAGTGGGTAATGGTAGAAAAGGTAAGTAAATTTCGTTCACCCCCTTTTTGTTAAGAGGCAGCCGAAATTACACTTAAAAACAATAAGGAAAGAATAAAAATCCTACTCCCAAAAAGAGATCAAGAAGGAACCCTTTTTGGAAACTAACTAAAAGAGTAAAAAGAACACTTAAGTGACTTAAAAGTCCCTAACTAATTAAAGCCGTGTGGGCTTCCTTTGTGGGCTGTCCATGCGGCTTCCTTGCTTCTTTGGGCTGGCCGAAAACTTGTAGGGAACTTTATTAATTGTTTCTTTAAAGCCCAAGAACCTTCCGGCATCTTCAAGACTTCAAGAAATAGCCTTCTTCTTTAATGTGAAGTGCTGAATTGCGCCTCTACTTCAAAGATTGTTAGAAGAGTTGCAATTTGAACATTTCCTCCATTTTCCTCCAAGGCGTGAGCTTCCATTTGGCGTCCATCTTTCTGACTCATAATGTGTGCTGTTTTAGCTCTGGATATCCTCATCATCCTGACTCATAATGTGTGTTGTTTTAGCTCTGGATATCTTCATCAATCTTCTTCGTCCTCCTCTGAAATGTACTCACCATCTTGTCCCAACAAGACTTTCTGGATATTTGGACAATCCCGCATGTAGTGGCCACGACCTGAGCACTTGTGGCAAGTAACGTTGCTGATGGACTGTCTGGGAGTTGATGGCGTCTTGGCCTGTGATGAAGAAGAAGTGGCGGCAACAGGGACTAGAGCTTTTCTCTTTGACTGGATCGGCCTCCTTGCTGGTGGCGTGTATACCGAATTCTTTCTCCACGCCGGCTGGGCGCTTGTAGGTATCCGGATTGGGGGAACTGACTTCAGGTACTCCTCCATGACCCGAGCTTTGTGCAGCATGTCTGTCAGAGTTGTAGCATTCTGCAATTCAACAGCTAAAGCAATACCCCTGTTCAAACCATTAAGAAAACGAGCCATAGATGCGGGCTCATCTTCCTGTACATTAGCCCTAATTTTCGCCATCTCTAACTTTCTAAAATATTCATCTACAGACATAGAACCTTGTATAAGAGTATGTAATTTCCTATACAATTCTCTAAAATAGTAATCAGGCACAGAGGTTTTACGCATAGATGTAGTCAAATCAAACCACGAGAGAGGCGGAGCACGTGCCCGCATTGGACGCGTGTTTCTGCGTTGGTCCTGCTGTTGATTCCACCAGATTAGGGCATAGTCTGTGAAATGTACCACTGCGAGCTGGACCTTCTTGTGTTCTGGGATCGTATGAAGCTCAAAGATGCACTCCATCTTCATCTCCCAGTCTAGATAATCCTCAGGATTTGTGCCTCCGGCAAAGGGCGGAACGGTCGTCTTGCACTGACTGAGGCCTGCGAAACTCTGATTAGCGGCGTTGGTGCCCGGTGCGCCAATGTCGTCGTCTGATTCTGTGCGCCGTTGTTCCCGTTCTGTCCTGAGTTCGGCGACTTCCTCCGTGACTGTAGCAAATCGCGCGGAGAGTTGCGCAATTGCAGCCAGGATTTGCTTGTTCCCCAAAGGGTTAGGAGCACCTCCACCTGACATTGGATAAAGAAAAGCGACAACCTGTCTGCTAAGAATAAGGAAAAGTGAGAAAATAACCTACCTCCTTATTCCCCAAGTTTTTCCCACCTAACAGCTACACAACACCCTGTGTTTCGCTCTAGGGTGGCGCCCTGTATAATATGAACACTCAAGCCTTTTTCCCACTCTACCTCCCGGTATTGATAAATGTATTAGGCAAGCAGCAATTCACACAAAAGCAATGACACTTCAGAAAAGGAGCAAATTTTTGCAAAAACCACATTTGGTTCTATTTTTGAAAAATCTTTTCGCAAAACGAAATTTTGTAATATAGTTCAGATATGAAGTACACAACAGGAAATTTCGGGGTTAAGCCCTCAAATTTCAGAAAAGATGAGTGTGCACGATGACAAAATCCAAACTATAAATAAAGAGCAAATGTCCAGGTAGCACGAAAAGATAACTAGGCAATAGAAAGTAGGGCAATTGAAAATTGAATAGAAGCAAAGAAATTAAGCAGAGTTGAAATGACTTCAGGAAAGTCCTAACACTACCCAAAGAAGAGATCACCCACCCAATAGGTAATCAAGAAACCAATCCCCACAAATTATCAATGCTCCCAATATGCAAAACAGTACCCAACTTGCGATTTCTAACCCCTTAATTAACCGAAAATAGTACCAATTTTCAGCACATGCGATTTCAAAGAAACGAAAACCCTAGGGCTAGTAAATTCAACTTTGATTCACTAACCTAATCCAATGGATAATCTAAGCAGCACAAGGATACAAAATCAAGAATTCACTATATTTTCAAGAATTCAAAAGAAGGTATCCAAAACTAGAGCATGCAATTTTACAATGCGCAAACAAGTGAGCTGCTTAACATCAACCGCAAAAACTCACTATTTCTCAACAAAACAGCACAAGAGGGGTAGAATAAATTCGCAAAACCCAGCAATTTCAACAAAACCCCGAAAACCCTTAGAATGAGTAGAAACCGAACCCTAGTTTGTAAACCCGAACCTGAAAACCCAAAACAGAAAAATTGAAATTGAAAAATCTGAAACCCTAATTTTAGGTTTTAGGGTTTAGGGTTAGGGTTAGGGTTAGGGTTTAGGGTTAGTATTTAGGGATTACAATTGAGAAACCAAAACCCCAAGGAAGCCAAAAATCGAACCCTCACAGCAACAACCCTAGCAAAACTGAAAAACCGAAACGCTTGCCAAAAATCCGAACACTAATTTACGACACATTATGCGTCAGTTGTCTTAGTGACGCATACTAATTTACGACACTGATTTGGGTCATTAAAAGGAATGTTGCAAGATTATTTGCGACAAATGTGGCGTCACATTTAAAACGTCGAAGGGTATTCGCGACATGTAAATTGTGTCGTTAAAAGTTATTTAGTGTGGCAAATACTAATATGCGACACATTATGCGTCTCTTGTTTTTGAGTCGCAAAAGGTGGTGAAGCAAATTTGTGGCGCTCTTTTCCCACTTGTGCCGCAAATGTATGACACTTTTTGCATCACTAAATTAATTGTCGCTTAAAATTCGCGACACATTATCCGTCATTTGTCTTAGTGACGCATACTAATGATGTGGACGGTTGTACACATGCGGATAATGTTGCCAAGGACCTTGTGATTAAGCGGCCAGCTCTTAGAATTCTCAAACTCACGTTCGGCTAAGAGAAACAAGGAAAAGCTAACCTAGCTAGTTTGTTTTATAGTCGAACCAAGTGCAAGCAAGAGATTTGAAACATGCGAATAATTAGGTAGAGCAAGAACCTAATTAGCTAAGTTTCATGCAATTATGCAAACTACGACATGCAAATACATAAAGCAATGAAAGGAGGGTTCTCAAAACACTAAGTTTATGATCTGAATACTTGTGATTTATTGAAGGGGGCGGCTACCTATTTATAGTGAGGTAGCCGAATACAAGAGGTAGAAAAAAAGGAGAAAATTAAAATTGGAAATTAACCCAGAGGTTAATTTCTTTTACCAAACCTGAAAAAAGTAGGAATGGTAAGAAAAGAAAGAAAAGAAATTCGGTCACCTCTTTTCTTTGGGTGATTGCCGAAATTACAAGGAAAAGAATAAGGAAAAGAATAAAATTCCTACTCCCAAAAAGAATAAGGGAACCCTTTTTGGAAATTAACTTAAAGATAAAACAACTTAATTAAGTAAAAGAAAAGAACCCTAATTTGGTAACTAGCCGTTTGGACTTGCTAGCCGTTAGGCTTGCTTTGTGCGGCTTCTTCTTGCTTCCTTTTGGGCTGGCCGAAACTTGTGGTCTGGTCCATGAGTTTTGGGTCGGCCCAAATTGTAGGGACTTTATTAATTTGTTTCTTTTAAGTCCAAGAACCTTCCGGCATCTTCAAGACTTCAAGAAACAACCTTCTTCTTCATTAGGACTTGATGATTTGCGCCTCTTCTTCAAAGATGGTTAGAAGAGTTGCAAATCGCACATCTCCTCTATTTTCCTCCAAGGCGTGGGCTTCTACAATTAACTAAGCATCCTGATGGCAAGCTTGAACAAGGTTGTTGAGTGCATCTCGAACCTTCTTCGCTCTGCTTCTGGTCATGGGCCCAGTGATGTCTACAAGTGGATCCCTCTGATATGGGCTTGGATTCTGAAGCATTGTCGGGCCTCGATGTATAACTCGAACCTCCTCCTCAGCTTCTCCGGAACCACTTGCATCTTGACTTGCTTGACTTTGGATGCCCTCATCATCCCCTCCCGGTCGAAAAGATTTGTCCTCAAATCAGCAACATGTCATGAACAAAAGGAGACAAGTCAGCAACATTAAGGAAGAACTAACACCATACTCACCTGGTAAATCAAGTATGTAGGCGTTAGGCCCAATCTTGGAAACGATCTGAAAAGGTCCATCGCCCCTTGGATGGAGGTTTGGTTCCTTCTTGCAGCAGGGAATCGTTCCCCCCTCTCATGTGAACCCAAACCCAGTCGCCTGGTTCAAAGTTCACAGCCTTGCGCCGTTGTTTTGCATTGGCGGCGGCTTTGGCATATGTTTTCTCCAGATTAGCTCGAACTTTAGCATGGATGCGCTGCACAGCTTCAGCTTTCTTTGCACCATCTGGATTAACCTGTTCCTTAGCGGTAAAGGGATGAGATCCATAACCGTCAAAGGAGTATATAGCCGTAGGCAACTTCAAATGGACAGAACCCTGTGGAGGAGTGCTTGGTTCGGTTGTATGCAAACTCTGCAACCGGCAAGATGTCTTCCCAACGCTTTAGATTCTTCTGAATTAATGCCCTGAGTAGGTTACCAACGGTGCGGTTGGTGACTTCCGTCTGACCATCCGTCTGTGGATGACTTGTAGTCGAAAACAACAGTTTTGTGCCGAGGCGGGACCACAAAGTCTTCCAAAAAAACTCAAGAATTTGACGTCGCGATCTAAGATAATGGTTTTCGGAATTCCATGCAACCGAACTATCCCTTGGATGAACAATTCTGTTACATGTCTGGCATCATCTGATTTCCTGCAAGGAATAAATGTGCTATTTTAGAAAGCCGATCAACAACGACAAATAAGAATCATTACCTTTCTGCGTCCTCGGAAGACCTAGAATAAAATCCATAGAAATGTCAGTCCAAGGTACAGAAGGTACAGGCAAGGCGTGTAAAGTCCATGGGGTTTAGAAGTAGATTTAGCTTGCAACAATTAAATGCAACGTGTGCAAACATGCTGTACCTCCTTTCGCATATGCGGCCAAGAAAGTGTTCATGCAACAGTCACTACAAGAAAGTGACCTATTGCGACATGGAAAATGTGTCGCTGAAAGTCGATTTAGTGTCGCAAATACTAATTTGCCACATATTTTGCGTCTCTTGTTATTGAGTCGCAAAAGGTGGTGTAGGAAATTTGTGGCGCTTTTTCTCACTTGTGCTGCAAATGTATGGCACTTTCTGCATCACTAAATTAATTGTCACTTAAAATTCGCGACACATTATGCGTCAGTTGTCTTAGTGACGCATACTAATTTACGACACTGATTTGGGTCATTAAAAGGAATGTTGCACAGATTATTTGCGACAAATGTGGCGTCACATTAAAACGTCGAAGGGTATTCGCGACATGTAAATTGTGTCGTTAAAAGTTGATTTAGTGTGGCAAATACTAATATGCGACACATTATGCGTCTCTTGTTTTTGAGTCGCAAAAGGTGGTGAAGCAAATTTGTGGCGCTCTTTTCCCACTTGTGCCGCAAATGTATGACACTTTTTGCATCACTAAATTAATTGTCGCTTAAAATTCGCGACACATTATCCGTCATTTGTCTTAGTGACGCATACTAATGATGTGAACGGTTTGTACACATGCGGATAATGTTGCCAAGGACCTTGTGATTAGCGGCCAGCTCTTAGAATTCTCAACTCACGTTCGGCTAAGAGAAACAAGGAAAAACTAACCTAGCTGTTTGTTTTATAGTCGAACCAAGTGCAAGCAAGAGATTTGAAACATGCGAATAATTAGGTAGAGCAAACCTAATTAGCTAAGTTTCATGCAATTATGTAAACTACGACATGCAAATACATAAAGCAATGAAAGGAGGGTACTCAAAACACTAAGTTTATGATCTGAATACTTGTGATTTATTGAAGGGGGCGGCTACCTATTTATAGGTGAGGTAGCTTAATACAAGAGGTAGAAAAAAAAGGAAGAATTAAAATTGGAAATTAACCAAGAGGTTAATTTCTTTTACCAAACCTGGAAAGAAGTAGGAATGGTAAGAAAAGAAAGAAAAGAAATTCGGTCACCTCTTTTCTTTGGGTGATTGCCGAAATTACAAGGAAAAGAATAAGGAAAGAATAAAATTCCTACTCCCAAAAAGAATAAGGGAACCCTTTTTGGAAATTAAGTAAAAGAATAAAAAACTTAATTAAGTAAAAGAAAGAACCCTAATTTGGTAACTAGCCGTTTGGACTTGCTAGCCGTGGGGCTTGCTTTGTGCGGCTTCTTCTTGCTTCCTTTTGGGCTGGCCGAAACTTGTGGGCTGGTCCATGAGTTTTGGGTCGGCCCAAATTGTAGGGAACTTTATTAATTTGTTTCTTTTAAGTCCAAGAACCTTCCGGCATCTTCAAGACTTCAAGAAACAGCCTTCTTCGCTCTGCTTCTGGTCCTAGGCCCAGTGATGTCTACAAGTGGATCCCTCTGATATGGGCTTTGATCCTGAAGCATTGTCGGGTCTCGATGTATAATTCAAACCTCCTCCTCAGCTTCTCCCGGAACCACTTGCATCTTGACTTGCTTGACTTGTTGCTTGACTTTGGATGCCCTCATCAACTAATTTACGACACTGGTTTGGGTCATTGAAATGAGTGTTGCAAGAGTATGCGCGACAAATGTGGCGTCACATTTAAAACGTCGAATGGTATTCGCGACATGTAAATTGTGTCTCAAAGACAAATTAGAGACACAATTTACGACACACTTTATCGTGTCACAAAAGGCTATGTAGCATTTTCGTAGCAATTTTTAATAGTGGTGCCACAAAAGATACGACACATTTTGTTTCACTTAATTATTGTCGCATAAATCTTACGACACATTATGTGTCATTAGTTGCAATGACGCGTTATTTGTAACAGTAATTTGTGTCATTATAGTTAACGTCACATATTTATTTGCTGCACATGCGGCGTCATTATTTGAAATGTCGTAATGTTTTTTTTGCGACACAATATCACGTCTGTAAAATTTATGTCACATAATAATTAGCGACACAATTACGCCATTAAGTTTTTGTGGCATACATTTTGTACAACACAAATGCGTTAATAGAATAAATAATTCCCAATTTGTACATATAAAAATAAATAACTAAAATATTATTCAAAATATAAAATCAAATATTTGCTAAATGTCAAAGTGAGAATATCATAATTTAAATTCATCACTCAACATATTTGAATAAAAATTACAAACGTCTAAATTATTTTCCAAGGCCAGAATGCAAATTTCACAAGGGAAATTGTCCATTTTGAAGAAGATTATTATTTGCCTTCCTTTTGCTCCTTTTCGGACTTTTTCCTTGTTCCTAATATTTTTAAACAAAAATAAATTATATTTAAGAGATATAGATGAGAAATTTTTTTTTAAAAAAAGTATAATTGTTTATATTACCTTTGGTGAAGTACCATTTGAATGGATGCTTGTGTTGTGTATCAACGTTATTTATCTCTTTTCTCATCTATGACAATTGATAAAAGAAACGAATATTAATGCACCAGAATAAAATATGAAATGAACATTAATGAAAAATTGATCATTACCCTCAAGAGTTTCATTTGCTTGACTAGAGTTCTCTAAATTCATAAATCCTTGCAATGGTGACCCATTATTTGAAGCTAGTACGCGTTTAGAATTCGAAGAACCCCATACCTTGTACATTATAATTTAATAATATGAGTTAAAAAATACTATAAAAATGTATTTAATGAGAAAGTATAGACTTACATGCATATTTTCATCCTCAAATGGGAGAAATCGAGCCTGGACCATCTCCCATTTTGGAACACATGTCATCTTTAAATTTTGATAATTGTTCTTCAAAACCCTTTTGAATACTTGCCACTTGGTCATTGGCTTTGTCTTTGACAACTTGATCGAATTCTTCTCGGATATGAAAATCAATTTCTTACTCTTTGAAGCAAGACCGCTACTACGCAAACATCCTGGTGCGTCTTTTCCAATAACTTCTTCATAAATCTCATCATTAGCCTGAATATCATCGAGCAACCCTCTGGCAACTTTTGGATCTTGTCTTGTAAAATAGCCTAATTACAAGACAAAATGAAAAAAGATTAGTTGGAAAAGTGAAAACCCTACTCCAATCTAGTATTTTCATTAGTAGGTAGTTATTATAATTGTAAGAGTACTTACTATTTTTTCTGAAGTAAACTTATCAAGTGGTTTTCCACTCTTCCCCACTCTTGTAGCGATAAACAAATTTGGCTTGGATGGTTCTTGACCATATTGCTGTCGGTACTTCAAACAGAGGAACTAGAAACAAGTTATAACAACATAATACAACACATTTGAATTAAATGACAATTTGTGGAAAGTATTATATTATATATATATATATAATACCTCATGTTTAGCACTGTTCGTATCCTTTCTTCCCAGTCTAGACGGCAATTTGACATTCTTTCGACTAGTTTTGTTGTTCTTACTAACTTTTTGTAATCAACAAAATGCCAAAAGTTACATTTTTAAAGAGCGTGTATATATACATACACACACACACACACACACATAATGTTAAACCTGTTTTACTACCTTTGCTTTCTCAGTGCTCCATAGTTCACACAGCCAGGCCATTGATCAGTTTCCACCCTTAGTGGACATTGGATAGTATGTAAGTTTGGTTTCTGCCTATGTTGGGTATAATGTTTTGCTTTCAATCTACTTTTCCATCCTTCCAAAGTTTCCCAAGTCTTTGAGGCATCTTTTTTTTGTAACTGTCAGGCAAGTTTGTATTCTCCTACGAACAAAAATAGACATGCATGTAAAATCAGCTCCTACGACTTAAAAATAGGCTGCTGGATAACTAAGCTCACAGAACATTAGAAATGAAGTTGGAGGTCACAGCAAATGTGAAAACTCCATTGATGAATAATGCCTAAAAACAAATAATATACGCAAACATCTATAGGTCTTTTCATCTCATTTGATAGGGAGACAATGAAAATTTAGGACACAAATTATCAAAAATGAAACAAAATTACAAGTAAAGATATACCTTGACGTCATCCCAAACCATGTCCTTTTGCATTTGAGGCACTGCCCTCCAATCTGTATATGAAATGGGTAATTTGTTTCCATCTTTTGCCAGGATTCCCAATTGAGATGATAAATGAACAGCATTGTTCCCAACTACTTCATTATTAGCATCTAGATCCAACATCATGACTTTTCCTGTACCCCACTGGAATCCCAATTTTGCAGGTCCCCTTGTAATTGTTTCTACGAATCATTATTTATTTAGGAATGTAATTAGAAAGAAAAAATATTATTTACACATGATTACATAGACGTCAAAAAATTATTAGTTTTTAAGTTATGAATATGCCGAAACTGGGACCAATAATATCCAAACAGAAGAGAAACTTTCAAGAATCTCAACTTTTGAAATAGAAGAAAGGGCAGATTCAGACCAAATAAAACAAATAAAAACCTTCAGTTTTCAGAGTTTGTTCCGAACCAAACAAATTTTAGATGAAGTAGGATTTTTTTCATTATGATGAGCCAAAACTGGGACCAACAATATCTGAACAGAAGAGAAACTCTCAAGGCTCTCAGCTTTTGAAACAAAAGAAGTGATGATTTAGACAAAAATAAAGCAGATAAAAAAAAAATTCAGTTTTCAGATTTTGTTCTCAAACAAACAAAATTTCAGACGAAGTTGTTTTTCTTCAGTACGATGAGCCGAAAATGGGACCAAACACAAGTGTATAAATATCCAGAAACAACAATCCAACTCACCATAGACAATAAGAACAGTTTGCAGGCAAATACTCTAATCCTTGTTTTAAGTTTTTCACGAAAACTACCGCAAAGGTTTACTTTCCAATGCTTATGGGGTAGATCTGTGACTCATAGTGTGGAATTGAAAAAAAAAATAACTTACAATATTGGCCGATGCCAAAATACTAGGGAAAAATACAGTAGCCTTCTACTAGTGTTCCATGCAAAATACTAGGGAAAATACAGTAGCCTTCTAAATTTCTATAAAATAATTCAGCATGAAAATATGACATGAGTACCTGAGAAAAATATAGCAGCACTCTCTAGTTTTCATAAGAAAATCTTCAGTTTAAGCACAAAAAAACAACCTAAAACACAAGAGAAGTACATCACATTCATCATTTTCTATCAAAAGATTCAGAGCACCAGAAAACAACTAAGTCCTAATGATTCAACAGAAATACAAGTAGACAAGTGAACAAACCCCTGCAAAAATTAAAGGCTTCACTTTCAGAATATAAATAAAAAAAAGAAAATCTCATGTTATGTAAGAACAAAGAGTTCAGTTCATTCCACAGGAAGAAATAAATTACAACTTTTTACTAATGTCAAAATAAGAGCGCCAAAACAGAAAAAAAAGAAAACAAGAAGCTTTGGCTCTGTCCAAAAAATCTTCAGACCAGTTAAAATTTATCATCAGAACTCTAAAAACTCGAAATTTATCTAATCAATAAA